>WOGO01000967.1:0-19973 GCA_015342085.1 Leptinotarsa defecta | reverse complement strand
GTCCTTTATTAGCTATAACCGATGTTGCCAAATGGTGAAATAGAAACGAATCCCTTTAAATGTTGAATGCATTATTTCATTCCTCTTTTTTAGAATTTAAATAATTTTTTAAGTTTAAAATGCAATGTTTTAGAGCTCTTTTATGAAAACTACTTGATTTTCGTCAGGAGGAACATTCACCATTAGAGAAAGATCTCATGTTCATCACATCCTGACACGTCAATTGAAAAAAAGTTTCAAAAAAGTGGATATCAATTCGTAGTCAGTCAAAACACCGAGAAAGGAAATAAGGGCCTTCAATCGACCTCCTTGAATTTGTTTCTGTACCATCGTTCTAGACATATTCTTAAACCGATTTTGCTGACTCTAGCGAATAGAACGTAATCGTCACTAGTATATTTCATTAGGTCGGACTTCCATTGTCTAATATGATATAAATTGATTTGGAATACCTGAAAGAATCTGTAAAAAATTAAAAAAAGATTAACTGAAAAATAATAATTATATTAAGCAAAAAAAAAACTGAAATTACAATGAAATAAAATACAAGCAACCACCAAAAAATTAAACTATTAACACGGGATGAAAATTAAAAAATTATTAACAAGAAATGAAAATTAAAAATATGAAATTGAAAGATTCCAAACCAAGTTACTTTACGACATTTCGATTGTTAGTATCCACAATCATCTTTGGATGATAACGATTGTGGATACTAACAATCGAAACGTCGTGAAATAACTTGGTTTGGGATTTTTCAATTGTTAATTTTCATTTCTTGTTAATATCTTTTTTTTCGTGTTAATAGTTCAATTTTTTTAATTCCTTGGTTGTTGCTTGTATTTTATTTCATTGTAATTCCAGTTTTTTTTTGCTTAATATAATTGTTATTTTTCAGCTAATCTTTTATAATTTTTTACAGACTCTTTCAGGTATTTCAAATCAAATTATATCATATTAGACAATGGAAGTCCGAACTAATGAAATTCACCAAGAAACATTGTCAATTACCTTCAAACAAACGTCACTAGTATCTCGAAACTATGGGGAAGTCAATAATAAAATTATTATACATATTATACATTTTTTATTATGATACATATTTTTTCTGTGTGAGTTATTTTCGCGCTTTCTATTTCATCAAATAAAATCTGTGTACAAAAAATAATTCAATAGTGCCACTTGAATCAATTAAAGTCGACCCTGTCTTCTATATTTACTAACCACCACATAGGCTTTGTTATTGAAGCTGACAAATTCTGAAAACAAAGAACAAAGAACAATAGTTGCTATATGATTACAGTTAGACACTTCTCGCTGAGACGTTTCTAGAATGAAGCAACTACTATGGAAAGTTTCTAGTCATTAGTTTGAAGGTTACTTAATTAGAGTGATTATACGATTATACATGTCTTGATAATTGAAATAATTGATATTTTTCCCTAAATAGAGTTAGTATCACGTTATTGGGATCCTTGAAAAATTTACGGATTCACAGTTTTTGGTTTTTATAGCCTATGAATTATAGATACCTCTATCAACCGTTTTATTACTTTGATTACAGGTGAACTTTGCTAATTGATTGAATAGAAGTAGTATTATATATTCAACACATTTCAATTTTTTTCTTGTCGAATGATTTATCTACGAATGGAAAATGAAGTAATAAAAATTTAAGTAGTTTTCGACTAAAGTAAAAATCTTTTCTTAATTATTTCATTGAGGCTCATATCTTTGAATTTTGCAGCAGCGAAAGATAACCAGATTCAATTTTTTTCAATGAAAGATTTAAAATTATGTTTATATTTTTTTATCCAACCAATGTTTCGTAATTTCGCAATTTTTCCATTCACGATTCAGTCATCACTTCCACCTATTCCATAGCTTGCTTTGAAAATGAGAAAGACGTGAGAACAATGAAAAATATTATACTGAAAGTTTTATTGTTGATGATTTTTTTTCATTAAATTGTTTGTGCATTTAATATTTGATTTATAAAATAAAAAAAAAGAGTGTAATCCCCTAATTGAAACAAGAACACGAACAAAAATTCCTGGTGATTATTAAGTAGAGAAGTTACAATTTTCAATGGTACTGAATTGTTAGGTACATATTGCAAGATATTCATTATTACTAGGGATCCAGATCAATACATTCATAAAATATTTAAGTATCAATGACAAAAAATAAAATTGAATTATAATTGTAACCGTTACAGTTCTGAAACTTCTATTGATTTCTCTGTAATTGAAAATCTAACCGAAACAATTCAATATTCTGTTTCATGGACATGATTCATAACTGTAGTTCGATAAACCGTAACAAATTAATGTCATCGTAATTAACTCACGATCTCTCGCGAATCTAGTTCAGGAAACAAAATATGTTTGTAATATGACTGATTCCATCTATATTTTTCCATTCATTGAGCTTGTTGATTTTATGCAATAAAAAACAGGTTTTCTGCAAAATCAAATCAATGAGAAAATGTATTTGCTCACTTGATGCTATTTGTTCAAAGTACCTTTTATTATATGCTACATTACTTCATTAATGTAATGAACTGATGAAATTCAATTCGCATTTCCAAAAACAGAATGCCAAATACTTCTCAATAATATGAAGTTAATCAAAACTATATACAGGATATACCATTCTTCTGCTAATATAATTTTATTTATCTAAATATTTTTATTACCGACCCCACAAAAGAATATTCGTATATGGTGTTCTCTATTCAATAACTACATATAGTGTATAGTTTCATTACAATTCTCTACTTCATTGAGTTCTATTCAAAACTAGTTTGTTTCAATGATTTAGTTTGTTAACATATTCTTTGTCACATTCTCCACAACTTTGTGTCATAAAACCCTGAAAAATCTTCCTGTAAACACTATTATGAATGTGTACCTGTGTTCCAAGTTTTCAATTACTTTGCGAGCAACATTTCTAAAGTATAAAATAGTTCAAAATATCAAGGAAAATCCATTACTACTTCATGTTCAATTGTTGCTATTACTTTTCGGAAAAAAAAGATTTTGGCTTTCTACTTCTCCATCTTCGTACAAAAAAAAACGGGAATCTTCCAAAAAAGGAAGAACGCAAGTTAATTAGTTTAATGTATAAGTTTGAAAATGTCCTTATAGGACGAAACTGCAGCAACGTTAGTTAAAAATAAAAGTGGTAAAAATATAGAAAGTTTCAATGCTATTTTCTGCATTATGTTTTTCTACCACGTAGTAACGGCTACATCCATAAATTTATTGAAAGAACGCAGGTGATTATAGAATAAACCATTCCTATGATCTACATATCTTTGTAAAGAGTTGGTTCTGTAATTAATTGCTTTCTTTCTTTCTTTGGAAGATTTCCACATTTTTTTAAGTAAAACTTTACGCGCGCTTGATTTGGGGAGTAAGCTGGTGAATGCGTGACGGGAGCGTTACGAAAAGTGTGATCGTGCGCGGCGAACGGAAGTGCGTATATTGCTGTAGAGGCAAGAGAGAGAGAGAGGTGCGAGCACACTTTTACGGTCGAGTAGGCTCTGAAGAATTAGGAGAAAATTACCATATGTTCAGCAGGAGATTTCAATGTCAATTTCCCCTCAGAAGATGGACAACTCTTGGTAAACTTTCTACAAGATAATGAATAATAACTGAAAGGATCCTATCACAAGATAACAACAATCGATGCAGTTCTCTCTAGATATCTCTCTAATTTTCATGCGAAAACATATGAATCTTATTTCTCATACCATCAGTCTATTGTCTTTGTCTTACAATCGACCAGTCATTACTGATGTATTCAATAATGAAAATAATGAATAAAAAAAATAAATAAATAAAGATAAGAGAAGTAGAAAACCTAAACGTTTCCCTTCTAAAAATATATTCCTTTCAATTTGCTATTACTATTTCATGAGGAATAATTTCCTAGTTTCCTGGAGTTCATTGAAAATCTACTATAGTTCCTGTTATCAAGTAAGAAAAGAAAAATTTTCATTGAAAAATATATATCAATCAATGGATCACATGTATTTGGAAAATAATTATAATAAAAACACTGTAATCTGTAAAATAACGGAACATGTGAATGATTGAAGTTTTTAGATATTTCATGACCACGACGTTTATTCAAAAAATTTAGATTCTTCTTCAAAAATTATTTTCAGAAACAATGATATTTTGATCGAATTTCTTTGATGTGAAATCTCTGGAATCTGTATGGATAATGACACTTACCCATCTGTATTCTGGATAAATTAGTTACTCTCATATTTCAATAATCCACAATCATTACAAAATAAACAAATTTTCCTACCACACATTTAATATGAATACCTATATTTGTATTACGTCATTTAGAAAATAATTTTAGATCAAAACTCTTTCATTTTTAAAATCAAAAAACTTTCATTAATAAATAAAATAATTCAATAATTTGCACATGTAGCCATCGTTATCAAAGAATGATTTTCAGTAAGCCTAAAACTGCGCAATAAGATACCCATAATTACGTAATACTCACTTGTCTTCAAGATTCTTGAAAACCAACTTGAAATTATGTAATTGCGGATAACGCACTTGTCTGTAAAATATTTCCTCAAAAGGTGAAATCTGAACATTTCATCTAGTATCTCATAACGCCTATACAAACCTATTTTTAATATCAAACCCATAGAAGAATTCTAATAAATTACTTTCAAAACCAAATCATTGAGTAATAATTCTGAGACGTTTATTGCAACTGATATCAATCATAATATATGTTTGTTTTTCAATGTCACGTTTTTAACAAAACTTCAAAAAAATCTTATTGTATCCTTAATAATGATAACTTGTAGCAACAATTACCTGAGTAATTCCAACAATAGCCTATTTGGTACATTTTGTTAATTTCGGTAATATTTTTGAAAAAATTACACTCACCGGTGGTGGTTCAGAAGATGAATACACCTCGGAAGGAGCGTATTCCGGCTTCATGTTAACAGTTGCCATCGATTCTGGCGCTTCCTTTTCCATGGCGGCGCGAATTATCGAATCACTCTGTATAAAAATAGAAAGCTAGGAGCGCGAGGATGATCTCTAGGTGTTGGACAGCGATTTCTACCGTCGTGCTGACCGACTGGTAAGTGGAGTGTTGGGAGAGCGGGCCTTGTAGTGGGTCCCCTACCATAAGCCGTGACGATGGCGACCACGGAAGAACATCTAGAAGGAATAGATATCATGGGAGATTTCTCGAAGTACAGGGAGGCCCGACTGAAGGAACGAAAAAAAGTAATTAGTGCACCGATTTTATTCAAGAATTGGAAAAAATATTCTGGTTTCGAAGAAAATAATCAAAAATTAAATTACAAGAAGAATTTGGAATAGAGGACCTACAAATAATGAGATTATTTTCCTTTCATTTATTTTCTTCTTTGAAACGTCATTCTTGCAGAAATCTCCCACAACTAGAGATTTGAGAATCAAGGATTGTGGTAGACATTTATTGCAAGATATTTTCATTCCCATTTACTGTGAGGAGATTTCTGGGAAATAAAGCAAAAACTGATGATACAATAGGTTCAATTTAGTTTTTAACTGAAAGTGCAGCATGATCATTTACTATGCAATGAATTTATGTCCTTGTCTTTAAATAATTTTCATATAATATTATTTTATTTGCCACCATTCACTGAACTTTCGTTCTAAATATTATCAATAATTACCTAGGTTATTGAAGACACACATATGTTTTTTTTTCAATTTCCACCACCAAATTTAATGATTTCTGTAGATTCCGTTCTGGACAATTTCTAACATTTCTTTTTTTTTTAACTCATTATTACAGTTTATTGTATGATTTCCACTATAAAGGGTTTTACAAGAACCGCGAAACGTGTTTCGCTATACAATAGCTTCCTCAAGCGTAAAATAATAGGTTATTTTTTAATTACAACTATTTTATACTCTAATATATCACCTTCTTGTATGCCTACTTTCTAGTAAATGAATCTACATGAAGAGGTCAAGTATAAATTCATTATCTAAATGAATAAATTGAATTTTCGAAAGTACAATTATACCTAACTTCTTTCATCTAGAAGAAAACAGATTCAATAATGGCGAATTATTCAGTTCAGTTTGATCGTTCATGAAATATTGAGATTTTTGAAATTTGTTTATTTGCATACTCTCCAACAGGTTGAATTTTGAACCTTTTTTCTGGAAATGGAGGGGATTGAATTTATGGTTGAACTTATATCCCTCTCTGATTGAATGAGTGTCGTATGTGGAGTTAATTTTTCCATTCTGAAAACTATTTCTGTGTTCCTTCATGCGGGCTTTGAACGTTCTTCCAGTTTGACCTGTACGAAACATCGGACATGAGCCACATGATAATTTATAGACTCCCGATTTTTCTGAAACTGAACTTTTATCTTTGTTATTCTTGATGTGCATGCCTAAGTTGTTGTTGGTTTTGAAAGCAATATTTACACTTTTGTTGTGTAGAAAATTTTAAAGATTCTTAGTGGGTTCGCTTAAATATGTTAAGGTTCTATATCTTTTATCCTCATCTCTATGAATTGGGTAAACTTCCTTCAAAGCTTGGGTGTATAACTTTTTTGATAATAGAGAATGTATTAGACTGCTGTTGTAATCATTGTTGACAGCTATGCGTTTTATTATGTTCAGTTCTTTATTGAAATCCTCATCGGACAAGGGAACATTTATAACTCTGTGGATCATACTATTGAATGCTGGTGCTTTGTGCTGATACGGGTGGGTGGACGAATTATGAATGATAATATCTGTATGTTTTGGTATACGATAAATTGAAAAATCATGTTTATTGTTAACTTTCGTTACTGTCAAGTACAAAAATAGGACGACTCTATTAATTTTTTGGGCTTGATAATAACGAAAGTTAACAATAAACATGATTTTTCAATTTATCGTTAACCAGCACATACAGATGTAATCATTCACGATTCGGTTTCCCACCCATATCAGCACAAAGTAGGAGTAGTCAACAGTATGATCCACAGACTGATAAATGTTCCCTTGTTAGATGAAAATTTCAATAAAGAACTGAACTGAACTAGCAAAATAAACTCCATATACCACTTATTTAATAGCAAAGGGACATGAATTCGACCATAAATTCATGTGCCTCCATTTCCAGAAGAAAGGTTTGAAACTTAACTTGTTGGAGAGTATGGAAATAAACGAATTTAAAGATCTCAATATCTTATGAACAATCAAACCGAACTGAATAATTCGCCAATCTGTTTATTTGCAGTTAAGAAAAGTAAAGTATAATTGTACTTTCAAAAATTTAATTTATTCGTTCAGTCAATGAATTTATACCTGACCTTTTCAGGTAGATTCATTGAAAAGTAGGCATACAAATATGTCATATGTTAGAGTATAAAATAGTTGCTATTGTATAGCGAAACAGGTGTCACAGTCTTTGTAAAACCCTTTATAGTGGAAATCATACAATAATATGGATTTTCATTACATATGGGCGAATTCTATTCAAATATTTTTTTAATGTAATGTGAAAACAATACATGTCAAATATGTATACAGGCCGTTTCTTTTATCATGTGGTAGCATTGCTATATTCTAAACCGTAACAGATACGTGGACGATTAAATGGAAAAAAAGGTAACTGTCATGGGGAATAATATAATAATCGAAGAAAATTTACGGGAACTCTCGCCCTTCTCGAGTGATACAGGGAAAACCAAAAATGCTGTTTTCGTTTTGGTTTCGAATGGATTTGTTATTTCGGAGAATATCAAAAAATGGAAAAAGAAAATGTTATTGTATTCGAAGTATACTATGACGATAATAGTAAATATTCGATAAAATGTTTCGTGGCAACATGGCCACCATCTTTTTTTTTAAATAAGGGCCTGTTTCTTTTTTATTAAAGATATTGATAACGCAGTCAATTCACAATCCAATAGTATATCACATTTAATATTTTGATAGCGTTTCATTTGAAATAACCACTATCATCAGTGACAACAATTTCAAATTACGGTCCTGTCATTACTTCTTCAAAATATGATTTAGACAACCCAATCAATAAATTCGACAAGTAGGTACCCTAACACATTAAAATTCGTACTTTTTCGTTTTGGAAATTTTTGTATTGCCGTAATCCTTCTTTAGAGGGTTATTTCCCCCTAATGAATTATAATTCATAATATTTTTATAATTCCCAATCCTGGAAGTGACGAAAATATCAGTTTTTGGTCAAAATTCGATTGTTTTATAATTTGGTATGATCAAATAGCATCTCAATTCATTTACCATCGTAAACGCGTTTGCATCGTAAATGCTTGGTTTCTATGGCAGGAAAAATGAATGCGCGATAGCTGTTGAGAACTGTCAGACGTTCATGAACATATGAAAGATGTATTCAAATGGTGAAAGGACTGATATGCTATTTAGTTGTGCAAAATCAAATAGAAATCCTCTTTTGGCAAGGAATAGACATGTATGTTGAGCTATACCCGAATCGTCGTATTCCGAACATCCAAATGTTTAGACGATTAGAAAGAAATTTGAGGGACTATGGTGCATTTGACATAAAGAAAACAAGAAAATGTGTGGTTACTGGAATAAATGTTATGGGTAAGCAAATATTACTACATAAAAATTTATACAGTGAAAACATTTTTTTTTATTTAGGATTGACCAGTTACAAAAGTTATGCTAATAAAGATTGTTCTTTACGAGAAATTGCCCATGAAATGGCGATTTCTGTAGAATCTACCAGAACTATTTTTAAGAAGAATAAATATAAATGCTACAGGATACGCAAAGTTCATCACCTCCATGAAAGGGATTACGGAAGAAGAGTACAATACACAGAAAAAAGGAAGTTGGAAATATTTGTAAACATAAATTTGGACGGACGAATCAAAATTCACCAACAATGGTTGGTTTAACAGAAATGTCCATTATAGGTGGAATAATACAAATACAATACAAATGAACATTTACAAAGGGAATCCAATTTCTAAGATAGGTTCAGAATAAATGTTTGGTTGGGAATTGTGGGAACAAATATCCTTACGATGATCATTTGAATGATGATCTATTCAATGAATTAGATGGCTACTTAGATGAATTGCCACTGAATATCCGCCATGAATTACAATATTTTCAACAGGATGGCGCTCCTCCCCATAATGCAGCAAAAGTAAGGGAAAATTAAGATGCAATATTCCCAAGAAAATGGATTGGAAACATAAACCGATTAACTGGGGATGCATAAAGGATAAAGTACAGATATCGACCATTTAAAACAAAAAATAAGAGATGCGTGTATTACTATTATACCTATTATGCTAGAAAATTGTCATAGAAATTGTCCGGACCGAAAACTTATGTGCATTCAATAAAGAGGTCGTCAATTCGAGCATTTCATGTAGATTGCTATGTAGCTTTTATTTTCTGTATTGGTTTCATTTTTTGCAAAAGTTGATAGAATGAAGTGTTTTTCTGTTTGATTGTTGTCACTGATGATGGTGGTTATTTCAAATGAAACGCTATAAAAATATCAATTTTTTTTTATATTCTCCGTAATAACAATTCCTTTCGAAAAAAAAAACGCAAAAACAGAAGGCTGAGGGTCCCCGTAAATTTTCTTCGAACATTGTGTTGTTCCCTATGACAGTTACCTTTTTCCTCCATTTAATCGTCTTCGTATCTGTTACGATTTAGAATATAGCAATGTTACCACACCGCTAAAAAACGGAAAACTGTGCAAGGTACAACAGTCTTGGTGAAGCTTGTAGCACCTTAGACATATACCTTAGACATACCAGCATCAAAGGAAGGTACAGCACTTGCAGTGGCTATAATAAGTTTATTTTTTATTTGTACTTTTGATGATAGATTTTCATTCTAATTAAATCCTATTTCTCATCATTTTCTTTATCAATTATATCCCATTTTAGACCGTCATTTTAATAAGTTTTCACTTATTTGAACAATGTTCGGTTGTCAGTAGGAACAACTTAAAATAACGAAAATAACTTTATTCATTTACTTAGACTTTGAACTGCCTATACATTTATATTATTTGAAGATCACTTGTAGGAAATTTAGATTATTAATCAATCAACAAAAAGGCCAATATTTAACCATTTCGGGAACAGTATTATAGTATTAACTTTCTTTGGAATGTAATACTTTTGTTTGATATCATTGTATAAATATAAACTTAAATCATTCTTTTTGGATCAATTCCAATCTTTTAAAGATTATTGCATAGACTTCATTAAGACACTCTCTTGGTTTGAAGACTTCATCTAACCAACAAAGTATTCTTCATCGTAAATGAATATTAAGGAGTCTCCAATCTCGTACGCTACACAATCCTCTTCTATTTCACATTCGCTTATCTCCATAAGAATCATTAGTATCGTGAATAGAATAGTTGGATTCTTCAGGATCAGACTCGAACAAAATGTTCATGTATTCAATGAAATAAATAAAAAAACACTCTAGAAAATAGCCCAAACAAATTTCCACAAGAATGCGCATGAGCAACGGTAACAGTTCTCAACAGTTCAGCCTCGAGAGCAAGAAGGATTCGGGACGGATCAAGACAGTTTTTGATCATTTCGCATTCGAAACCAGAACCGAACTCATCCTCAATAAACCAGAACACTCTATATCAACTGCGCATGCTCCCGATGTCCTAGAACCTGAATTTCATAGAACCAGAACAAACCTACTTTCATGTTGTCCAAATAAGGAGTCTCCTTATTTGATCAACAACTTAGCATGATCTGAGTTTTGAAAACGGAAATATTTTCTTTTAATTGAATATTCGAAAATACGTTCCTTTTAGAACTTGGAGGTCAGATTAGATGTTGAGAAAAGATAGTTTTTACAAAATTAAATATTTGAAAATACGTTCCTTAATTGCGCCGCGCAAAGTTCATCCCTCGCGTGACAGTCCAACCTAACCTAACATAACCCAACCTAATCTAACCCGACCTAACCTAAGCCGCCCTATAGAGGAGTAAACCTCGATTAGATAGTCCGGGAATCTATGGTGTAAGCCTATCGTGCCTAAGGGATAAATGGTTCGCCCGTGACTGTGCCACAAACGATGCCTGCCGGATATCTGGTCGCTTCTAGTAGCGATATAGACCTTGTCGCAGTACGGAAGCACTGCTGTGACTGACCTACTTTCTACCCTTCTCGTGGGAATTAAATGGAGATTGATACACATGAAAACAAAAATACTGATATTCCTGCCATGTAGGACATTATGATCGACTCACCTCGTGGAAATCAAATGAATGAAAGCTTGGTGACTAAAGTTGGAGAAGGGTCACTCGATGATAAGGAGAACCCTTTTAGGATAAAAAACGTTTTAGCTAGGACACCTCGTAGACCAAGAACAGTTTCACTTTCGGATGTGAAAAAAAACTTGGGAAAAAGAAAAAGAGTAGAAATCGCTATAGATAGCATAAAAAGTGATTCCCATAAGCTGATGGAAGTGCTGAGGCAGATTACAAGCCAAGTGAAGTCATTAGAGCAAGTTCTAAAACAAACCTCCAAGCCAAAAACGAAAATCTGTGAGATCAATAGCAGTGTCAGCTTTCACGTAGAAAAGCTGGAAACTATGTTTCCTAGAGATTGGTTAGGCGATACTGACAATACCTGTCAACCTCATCAGAAGCTACTGATGGAAAACGAGAAACTACGAAAGCAGAGTAAAACCATGGAAGAGAAAGAGAAAATGCATGCAGAATATTATATTTCTGACGTGAAATGCGAAAACTGTGAGAGAGCAAAAAAATGAGATCAAGAAGAAAACAACTGAGGAAAGACGGGTCATACGAAGACTTTTGTGCTGTTCCTGAAGAAGATTGGAACACTGGCATATTCATTAATCCTTGCACCGAAAATTTACAGACCACGGATGCTCATGAATCTGGTATTATCTTGCTGTGTACCAGCAACATAGAGTCCAAAGATAAAAATATAAATGGAATCATAAGGAATTTTGGAAGCAGAGAGGGATTGGTTCACCAAAACAAGAAGGAAAGTGAAATAGCTATGCTGAGTCAGTCACTGGAATTCCCAGATAATGATGGTAATTTCAACCAGACAACAAGATGGGTGGGTGTATTACCCAATCTTTGAGCAAGACACTGTAGCTAATAATGAATCAGACAAGTTACTTTTTCATTTTCTATCGAATATAAAGGAACACGCATCAAGACAGAACCTAAAAAAGCTCGTCATTCCTGAGACAGATGGTCTCCTTGGACTAGTAATAAATCGTTTGTTCACAGACTCAGATATCAAACCAGTTATCTCAAGACCAGAACAGCAAATAGGCAAGAACAAAGCGGACACGATGGAAAAACAATGTATGAGTAACACTCAAACAAATAATGTACAGAACCAGCAGACAAGAAAACCCAGGCAGAATGCCTTATTGGTACGTATGGAAGAAAAAGCATACGCTGACCTGCTTAGAAAAATGGAAGAGACACTCGACCCTAACGAAGTGGGTGCTGAAATCAGGAAATCAGGAAGAGTAGAAAAAATGAAGTCATCCTAACACTTCAAAATGGATGGAGCAAAGCTGGAGCACTTAAAAAGAAACTGGAAGGAAAAGTACCGGAAGCTACGACTTATCTACTCAAAAACAACAAGACTATCCATGTTAGGGGAATGGATGAGGTGGTAACCAAGGATGAATTTCGTGAAGTAATTTCAAAGATTATTAAAAAAAACGTAAGAGTGAGAGCGCGTCGAGCAGCCTATGGCAATAAGCAAAACGCTACAATAATATTACACGAAAATGGCGCTGAAAAACTACTAGGAAAAATTGGTTGGACTACCTGTAGATTTTCTGAGAGGAAAAATGATAAGGGATGTTTCAGGTGTTGGGGGCGTGGACATCTGAAGGAGCAGCGCACTGAGCCGAATAAGGAACAACTTTGTATGAAATGTGGGCAGGAAGGTCATAAGGCGGTAGAGTGCAAAAACGAACCACACTGCCTTCTACGCAATCTGGGACGCCACCAGACGGAAACTCGCGAATGCCAAATAATCTACAAGATCGGAGCCATCAGAAATTAATCCCGATCAGGATAAGAATCCTACAAATCAACACCAACAGGAGTCGACAAGCGCATGATCTACCGATTACCACAGCCAAAAACACTGGAGCAGAAATTCTAATCATAAGTGAACCAAATATCAATGCAGGAAGGACTGGGTTTATGGAGAAGACTTCAAAACGACTATTAGAATTCTCAACGGTAACATACCTATCAAAGATCAGGGACATATATTACCACAAACAAGTTCATGGTCTTCAGTTGCTACTCCTCCGGCAACGATGAAATTCAAGAGCTAGAAGATACCTTTCACGAGATCGGTCGAATTATCCAAACCAAAAAAGAGGAGGCAATTATTGCGGGAGACTTCAATGCTGAATCCCCACAAAGGGAAATGAATTTCACCGATAGAAGAGAAGACAAAATGACAGAATGGGTAGCGGCTACGGACCTGGTTATCATAAACCAAGGAGACAAATCTAGCTTTGTCCATAAAAGTTATGGTTCTATATTAGATCTTACAATCTCTACAGAAAAAATGTGATTGTCCATAATATCATGGAATGTGCTGGATGAAGAGTATTTCAGTGACCATAGATACATACTGTTTGAAGTCGTGGAAAGAAATCAACACTATAAATCCAAACATACCCAAAGGTGGCAAACGAAAAAGCTAAACCGAGAAAAGCTCCATTCGATACTGAACGAATTGGAAGAAAACGAGACTGTACACTCTTCATAGAATTTCTCAAAAAACCTGGTACAGATATGTGACAAGGTTATGCCAAGAACCAGGAAAGGAATCTGCAAGAAACCTGCCTACTGGTGGAATCACGAAATTACTTGCCTTCGAAAAGAATGCCTTAAGAAGCGAAGAGGATACACGAGAAACTCTAGAACAACCTCACTAGCCGCAAGGGAGATTCTCTGGGAATCCTACAAAGAGAGTAAAAAGTGTCTCAGAAATAGAATTAAGAAAGCAAAACAGGATTGCTGGATAACATTACGTGACTCCATTGATAGAGATATCTGGGGCGACAGCTATAAAATTGCAATGAGGGGAATATTGGAGTTTCCTCCCCGAATAACTCTCACAATGAACACAATGGAGAAGGTGACCAATCACCTCTTTCCGACTCATGAGGGGGTAACATTCATTTGCGACAACAGTGGTAGACTTCCACACTTCACAGTCGAAGAGGCAAAAGCTGCCGGCAGAAAATTAAAAAGTAGTAAATCTCCTGGACCAGGAGGAATACCATCAGAAGTAATGAAGATGTTAGTCGCTGAAAAACCCGAGTACGTGCTTAGAGTCTACAATAATTTAGCAGATCATGCAAATTTTCCCGTAGAATGGAAAAAAGCTAGGCTTACTCTGATAAGGAAAGGTGACAATTTGCCTACTGGATGTAGAAGGCAAGTTCTATAAACACTTGCTGCTCGAGCGCATCAACGGAGAATTGGAACGAACCGGGGGACTATCAGCGAATCAATATGGTTTCCGAAAGCAACGGTAATATCTAACCTGACCTCCAAATTCTAAAAGTTGCGTATTTTCGAATATTTATTTTGTAAAAACTATCTTGTCTCCACATCTAACCTGACCTCCGAATTCTAGAAGGAACGTATTTTCGAAAACTTATTAAAAAAAAAATTTTCCTCAACATCTAACCTGACCTCGAAATTCAAAAACGAGTCTATTTTCGAATATTTTACTTTGAAAAAATGATCTTCTCTGAACATCCAACCTGACCTACTGAATTGTAAACTTCATGTATTTTAAAAAAAGGTGCGATGATATGGAAAAAGATTTGTAAATAAAAAAATATGTGAAATGCAATCGTTTATTGATTAAAAAAGGTAAAATGTGACATCGTACAAACTTACACAGCCTAAATCTCGAAAACTAATTGAGTCCGACAAAAAATAAAGTGTTCTGATACTACATTTCTGAAATGTAGAATCATCCCCGAAAAAATTGCGAAAATCCGTGAGTATCCCATAAAGTACAATTCATCTGTCGGAAAAATGTTGACGGAACATCTTGTAATCTCTATAATTATTTTGTGCAGCCTTCCCGAAAAATATAATATAGCAGTTTCAGCACACAAATACAAAATCTCAGAACCTCTTATCTATAACGAGGCATTAAAGAGTTCCGAATGAGATAAATGGTACCATGCAATGAAGGAAGAAAGGAAACCTTGAAGGAAAACATTACGAGTACTTTGAAAGTCGTCCTTCTTCCAGAAGATAAAAAGTTCATTGTTCAATGTTTTTTATAATAAAAGAGGAGCTGATCATATTTTCCTCAAATATAAAGCCAGGTTGATGGCACAAGGATATTCTCAGAAATTTGATGTGGATTATGACGAAGTTTCTGTATCAATTGTGATATAATGTGGCTGTAAAACATTTTGAAAAGAAACTATATGAAACAACCAGCAAGTCAAAAAGTTCAGTTTTTCTTCAATAAAAATCATGTATGGTCAAGTCTAAAACAAGCAGCAAGTTCATTGCAAGAATTCCCAGTGTCAGTCAATAGTCTGTACGCTTCACATGAAATATATTTTGTGAATGGCAATATGAACAATTCTATATGCTCTCCAACTAGCTTCCCTTTTCAGGAATATAGAAGGATTATCTGTTGCGAATGGAATAAGCTCATCATTGAGGGAAAGTGAAGTAAAATCGGATTTCTCTTTCCGGTGATACGAACTGTCACAGTTTCGCTGGAGTTTACAGATATCTGCTCCTTCTAGCTGCTCAGTGGTTATGACAGGCTACCCTCCCGACGTGGCCCTTGCCAGGAAGACAAGGTTATCTATGTAAATTTGCAGATCTATTTCTCTTCTATCAAGAACATCAAGCAGACTATCTGTCAGAAGTGACCATAGATGGCGGATGGTACCCCACCCTGAGGTCAATCCATGCTGACCCTTAATCTGATGGATCCATCGTAGATCCAGCCAGTTTTGATCGATCCTAGGCATTTTTGACTGACGGTTGATTCAACAGATTTAGGTTTTCAGAGATGACTCTCCTGATAACATGTTTCGAAAAAAGTAACAAGAGAAAATTGGACATTTTAGAATTCAGTTCAAACCACTGTTCTAATCCGAGATATGTGTCGGTAGCCAGGTGGTTCAACGTGGGTGCTTTGTTCACTCACTCGAATTGACTGCCGTTTTGGTCGGTGGTTCAAGCCCTAGTCTGAACGATCGATTTTCACTTGCTATCGTCCAACCCGTGTTAGGAATAACACGTTGGAAGATAAGTCCTCGTTAATCCCTAACTCGCACAAGTTTCGACTTTCTGAGGGTTATCGCTCGTAGGGGTGCGACAGCTGATTAACGGAAAAACATATTTCAAACAAATTTTATTATTAAAATTTTTAAAAATTCTGCGTATATTGATATGGCATATATAAAACGTCTCTATACCTCTATGCCTCTATACAGGCATTCAATGCCCGTATAAAGTGAAGTTCTGTTGTATCAATCTTTTTTTCCTGAAAATCTCTTATGAATTGATTCATTTTCATTTTATTGCCTAAGTAAAATTATTCGTGTGGATATAATCTAGTTCAACTAACCTCAATTTATATTTTACACTTCATTTGTAGAATATACACACACACATGTATTTTTCTCTAAAAAGGTAAATGTTTTCGAACCGGATATAATACTGTCAGAACAGACAGTTCCGTTTTCTTCTTCGATAAGTTTGTTATAAGTTTGTTGGGGGTTAAAATGGACACCAATATGTTTCGGCACAATCATGTCACTGGAATTGCGAAAGCTGCTTCTCAAAAACTTGGAACACTGTTCCGAACCAGAAAACTGTACACACCTCAGCATCTTTTGATGCTTTATAAAGCTCAGATCTTCTTTAAATCTTCTTCTATAGATACTATCATGGGAAGTGTTCAAGTGACTTGGCAAATTGATTCCACCATGAGCGGTACATTTCAGAAATACGCGACTACTTTCGCACAGGCACCGCTCTCATAGCGTCTTAAGGATTTTCCAGTAGTGCTTGTGTTCCGTTCTCTAAAACAAAGAACTAATTTTCTCAGTTGGGTGAATGATAATTGAAAAGCTGACAAAGGCAACATTAGGTATGATACAGACCCTATGGAGAGAGAGGAAGAAGGAAGCACCTGTGAAGAAGCTAGCGACGGGTACCAGCGACACGTCTTAAAGATATCCCATAATACGACGGCTGTTAAACCCGATAAAAAGTAGTGTTATAGAAGTTCCCTACCGAATGTGTCATACCGAAACTGATTTAGTTACTTTCCCTTCTTCGGGACACCATACCACTTCAAGAAGCAATCGCTATCATATTCCTCCATTTGTAAATAACTGACTTTTTGGAAAAAATTTTAGCGGCAGTGCTCATAAACATTACTGGAGTTTTAACCCATTACCAAACCGTTGTTTTTACCAAGTGATCAAGAGGAAGATCAAATTGTTTGATCTTCCTTCCTCTTGAATATGGTCCTTGGTGATTGAAACATGTGCCGAGGTGTTGAAAATAACGGCTTGGTGTTGGGATAAAACCCCCAATAATATTCATCACTACACCAAAGGTTCCAAACAGTGCATCACCAGAAGTTCTCATGTCTGCGTGCTATGGGTGAAGTTTAGCAATTGCAAGCCTATTCTTCTTCACGTTTTGTGAAGAATGCCATTCAGGTCCAGTTTGTGTTATTTCGAGGAGGAATAAAGAAACTGGTTGGTACTTTTCTTCAACTCAGTTTCGGGATTGTACCTTGACCTTTTACGAAGAGCGTCGTCAGAAGAACAATATGGTTTGCGTCCTCTTCAACAATAAGAATTTCTTATTCTTTCAACTTATCAATAGCTGTGATGAGGACCAGCAGGTCACATCGTCGGTTATATTTTTGGTACTGATCTCATTATTTTCAAGATGTGGGACAAGAATTCAGTTGATTAGTTTCTGCTGTTGTTGTTTGAGTGTATGAGTTGTTGCTTCACAGTTATTGGGGTCTGAAATTGGAGCTGTTTTTATGCTGTTATGAGAATTTTGATAGCACGTGAGAATTGTGCTCATGATTGAAGGGTTAATATTCGATATAAATCCACTTACAATAAATTAAAAGTATACAGAAATAAGGTTTTTGTATTTTCTGGTTTCTATCGGTTGAAAACCCTAAAATTACTATAGCGATATACATGGACTGCGAACGTATTTGGAAATAAGTTTAATGATTCTAGTACCTCTGAAGATCAGAGGTGTTGAAGAGAAAGTTCTTTGAAATCAGATGGACAAAATGTTTTAAATATGGGAAATGTAGCTACAATTTTATATGGAAATACATTTTTGTAGAACGACCATCTGATCCTCCATCTTCCTATTTCTGCTACTCCTGGAATCGAGGAGTTTTTGAAGGTTGCTCAATCACTAGTTGGTCTTTTCATTTATCCATTTTCCTTCTACAACTCATCTACTAGCACTCATTGACTAGGCTATTGAGCTATCATCAAACAAGGAGTATTATACCTGCGTAAAATATTAATTATCCGGTCAATTTAGACATTCGAGGTTAAAAAATTTGCACCCACTTCACTTCAAAGTTGGTAGGGTTGTTCAAAACACCATCATAAATAAAATCTAAAAAATCGTCATCGATCCGATTCCTGGAAAAACGGGTATTTCGGGATTCTCAGGAAAACGATCAGATTTATCATAAAAATAGTTCAGACAAAAATTGTAGATTGTATAATAATTATTTATAAAATGGTCCAAATATATTTTTTTCTAAGAGCCACCGTTTCTGAGATATAAAGATTCAAAAAGTTGAAAGAGTTATAATCGTTATAATGTGCTCACGATTCCATCCCACCTTAGTAAAAAGGGATGTGGTGCATAATATAGTTGCAAAAAGTTGGACTGCTTTTTCTCTAGCATGTACAAATTGTCAAGGCCGGTCGTTAGGTTAGGTCCAAAGTGAGTGGGTTTATTCGGCATGTCGTGGATATCGAGATGGGAATCTCGATACCCACGACAACCTTTCCATATAAGGTTTTTTGCACGTTAGCTCCACCTGACGATGCCTTAGATTCACCCGTGCAGGGGTTCTTCGCCTCTGGTTTTGGTGAATCATCACTTGAGCGCGAACGTTCGCCAACCTGCTCAAGAAGGGTTTGTTCCCCCACCTGAGATAGATTCTTCGTACGCCGCTCAAGAATTTGGTGCAAGGCGGCTTTATAAGGTACCCCGCTCTTGAGGAGACGACTCCAATGTCATCGTGTTCCAATGTTGAATCACCAACAGTTGAGGATTCGTTTGATACCAACGAGGAGACATGTGATATATTACTATTGAGGCAATTCACTTGCACCCAGGATGAAGAAGAACAAAAAGAAGAGGAAGCGGATGAATAAGAAAATTAAGAATCGGATGAATACATTTTTGTATTTCCTTTTTTTCATTTACACCGCTTTTATTATTTTCAACCCTTGCCAAATTCTTTAATTCAATAGTTTCAGACTGAACAGAATCACAACAGATCCGTGGAATACTCTCACCAGAAAATCCACGTTAAAAGAAATGCACGTTTCATGATTAAAACTCTTCCAACTCTGGAAACAACCCATCGCTCAGAAATCAGGAAAATACGTAATGGTGTACCTCAAAGTTCAATACAAGGGCCAACATTGTTTCTCATCTACCTCAACGATTTGACAACTATAAATATCCCAGGAAAATTCACACTATTTATAGACAATACTACCATTTTTTGGCAATCGTACCATGCAAATGATTTAACTAAAATCATATCCATCGATATGATGAAAGTAAAGAGTTTGTGTGATTCAAATTGTCTGTCTCTAAAAATTTC
>WOGO01000966.1:0-19978 GCA_015342085.1 Leptinotarsa defecta | reverse complement strand
AAACAAGTGGTATACATACATGTAAGTATGAACTAAATTGAGAATTGTTAAAAAAATCTGGGAAAATAGCTACTGGAATGATGTAGAACTATAATAATTATTTCAGCGATTCATTTCATTTAGCCTTTTATGAACCGTTATAACGTCACTAAATTCTATTCATTGAAAATGGTCAACCCACTGCTGTTCAACTTGTCTGTATCGAACATAGAGTTTGTTCTCAAATATTCAGAATTTTCTATGTTTGCTGATGATCTCAAACTTCATCGAGCAATTACTTGCCGGGAAGATGCTGAATTAGTTCAAAAAGATCTCGAAGCCTTTTCCATGTGGTGTAGAAATATTTTGTTGGAGGTAAACATTGATAAGTGTCAACTCATGCTGGGTTTTGTGTTGAGAATTTCTACTGATTTTTCAATTAAAACAAAAAAAATGTATTGTGCTTTCGTAAGATGCATTCTTGAATATTGTTCGGAATATGGTTCGGTTATATGGGACCCATACTATAATGTATATATCGATTTGATTGAGAATGTTCAAAGGACATTTTTAAGGAATTGTGCTTTTCACTTTGGTATTCAACGAAATGAATATGAGTAGGTACACTTTACTCTTAACCAAGTTATATTTGAATAGAGTTTCCTCTTCAAATTAATAAATAGTGAAATAAACTGCCCAGAACTACTTCAACTAATAACTTTTCATATCAAACAAAAATACACCATAAATCCTGACATTTTTCATATGAATTTTTTCCATACCAATTATGCTTTGAACAGTCTGATTCCTCGTATTCTGAAGCTGGGAAATCAATATCATAATAACTTAGATCTGTTTATTGTATCACTTCAGATCTTTAAAAATCAATTGAAAAGGCTATTGCGTTTTCGAAGCTTTTCTTTATCTTACCATTTTCTTTGTAAGTACCGGAATCGTTTCATCTTTTAGTTATGTAGTAGTTATGTATTTATGTAGTTATGTATTTCACACTTTGCTAAATGTTTTGTAAAATTGTAAATTGTAATGTAGACATCTGACATGAGCATTCAAAAATACTTTGTAGTTCCTCACACTTTGTTAAATATGTTTTTGTAAATTGGCTTTACCGTTGAATAAAGTAATAAATAAACTCGATATATTACTCTAATCCGTAAGTTGCTAACGTTTCGAAATAACGTTTCTAAAATACATGCCTCAAAAAACTTCCAAAATCATTATTGTTAACATCACCATCATTGTTTGATCTTAGTGTTTAAACTTCTAAAAGCTTCAGAATTAGAAATTTTTCTTCGTTTATTTATCATTATTGAGATCGATTCCATAAACTTTATGTTTCAGTTATCATTCGTAATAAAAAGCAGAAAACACCGAATTATCTATTTGTCGTTGCCAAATAATAGGGGCATTATTGAGGCCATATGGCATTGTGATGAACTGTAAATGTTCCATATCTTTTAGTAAGAGGCTGGTGGTCTGTTCTGTATCTTTATTCAAAGTCTAAGTTTTGGCTTATCAATTTTGTTAAAAATTGGTAATGCCCATTCTTTTCAATTCCCGAAATTGATCAGTTCAGTTTATGAAAAAGAAAATTTCTCTGGATTTTTTATTGCGAGATTCTCTTTTCAGATAAAAAACGAACAAACTGGTAATTGATCCGGTAGCTCAATGGTCGTTTATTAGTTTTATGTCGCCACTATTTCCATAGCGGCGACATAAATCAATGACGTAACAAAGCGGACGTTCCCAAACCCTTCGCAAAATTGTCTTTTTCTTGTAACTAGGCGCCAGCTGCCTCTAGGCTCTTTTCATCAACAGTGATTGCTTCCACGAGAAGCCGCTCTATGTGTCTTGAATATAAATTAGGTCTGGGAGGGTAGCGGCGTTAGATAGAGGGGTGACCAGCCCTTAAATTACGGCCCTTCGTGAGGCGCGGGTCGGGGAGAAACTATTAGTTTATCGAGTTACACGGATAAAGGCGCTAGGAGAGAGCGCCTTTATCAAGTCTGGCCTAGCCGGTTTCGTGTTTGAATAGATAATGAGGTTGGTGCGAGAGTTTTGGAATACTGTTGGTATGCAAAATCGTTTTTGAGATGCCAGGATTAAGAGGAAATCGGTAGAACGGGACGAAAATAAAATTGGCATTATAATAATTGTAGTAGAAATTATCTATCTATAATGAGAAAAACAATATTGTAGCGTCACTTTGCGGTTTAATGATTATGATATTCAGCTTCATAACATAAGGCCTCTATCACACCGGGAGCTTCACGTCTCTCGCTCCTGAGAGAGAGGAAGGCTCTAAGCGCAAAAATGCAACGAGTCCAATGGAGCTTTCAGACGAAGAGCGGGAGCTGTAACGTTTCGGGATACGAGAGCTCTCACGTTAAAGTTCAATGCAGATATTCATGTTAGTATCTCCCAGCTGAATACTATTCTTCACCTTGTCTAGAAGTTCATCAAATGAAGCAGACGATATTCGAAAATAATTGAAGAACTCTTTTCTTATCCCGTCCAAGTTCTGGGTAAAGCGCGACAAAAACTCCTGCTTCATCGCGTTCTTGGTTGATTGGATGCATCTAAAACTTTCTTGATCGTTGGCGTTTCTGTCGTCGAAGTTTGTGTCGACGGTAGAGACGGTACATGGCCACAGCTCGCGTGCGATCCATTCTGAACTGAAAAGACTTTCGGTGTAAATGGGCGGTAGGTAGGAGTGATAAACGCTTCCGTATAGGAGCGAGTGAAGGTCCCCGTGTCACAGTGTTATAACTCACACCATTTTGTTCCAATAAATCATCAGACTTCCTAAATTCACTTCCTATCGATGATGACATCTGTTTACAAATCAATGTCTCACATCGTGGAGTGTTCGGGGTTATCTGTAGAGTAGGGAGGGTGAGTGTAGGCCCACAGCACTTGAGCCACATGTGACCCATTGTACATCCTCCCGAGGAGTTGTCCTCCTAGGTCTATGTCCATCTTACATTATCAGGAAGGTGGACAGGTCACTCGGAGACATTTTCTTTATATCGGCAGGTGTAGGCCAATACTCGCCGAACACACGTTCTCTTATTGACGATAACTCCGGACACTCACGTAGATGTGTCCACTAGCCTCATAATATGGAGGTGTTTCTTTAGTTGACCGTGGCCAGTCAGAAACGCTAGTGTTACGCATTGGTTTTTCCTGGTCATCGTCAGATATTTTTTCGGCGCCAGCTACCCAGGGTTGCTAAGGGTGAACCTGCCAAAGCTGCATCCTTTCTCCCATCCCATCTCTTTAGGGATTGAGTATGGGTGTGACGTTTGGCTAGTTCCGCAGTTGTCGAAGTCATCAGGCCGTAGGTGTCACTGAGGCCTAAAATTCTCAGTCCAGCCGCTTCCTTGGCTAAAGAGTCGGCAATGTGATTACCTTTACTCCTGTCGTGCCCTTTAACCCACCTCAAGATAATGTTATCATCTACCGAGGCTTTGACTAAATCTTGTTGGCACTAAATAAATTGATCGGTTTCAGCATTGCCTCCATCACCTCTTTCTTTTGAATATTTCTCGTCCTTTGCAGATGACACTGAATTGTTTATATATATGTAGCTCAAATAAAGACGAAGAAAGAGTTTTATAGTAGACCTGTATCAAAAACCTGGGTTCTGGCTCTGTATTGATGAAAAAAGAGGGGTTCGCTGATGATTTGAATTGTTTCACACTTGTCAATTTATTTTAATGGTGTTTTCAAAAATTATTAGCAAACGTTTGCAATGAAGGAAAAGTTTGCAGCTTATTCACACTACTTATACTCTTGTTGATCAAGTGGAAGCCTTATAGAAACTTTTTCTCGAATTTTCATCACCTTAGCTTGAAAGATCTCACTCTGATGTACGTACACTTGACGTGAGTTACTCAAAAAACAAACTTTTGCGGTCTTCTAATTGGGAGAAAATATTATTCCTTCATACTTTTAATTCAAAATTGTCCATACATTATACTGTAACAATTTGTTATGAGCCCTTGTATCATTCTACTGGACATATATTTCAAAAGCAAAAGTTCCTATTCAAAAGTTGTTTGTAAATTTTTCACAAAACAGTTCTTGTATCGTCGATCTTACTTATAACATCTAAGGAATCAAACATTGAGTTCAAGAATCATGTGGCCTAAACACATTATCATTATCCCTAAAATTCCGCTGGTCAGGCAATATGCCCTTTTTTCAAGGACAAAACACGGTGTTACAGACTATAAAGGATGCGAGTGATGTTCGCGTCTCCAATCAGACGGGTGACTCTTCTCTGGATGGAATACTGCAGCTTCAGGGTATGCTTAAGGGCGAAGCTCTATACATGTAAACAATTCTCCAAAGATGGGCTGATCTGAGCTTTATAAAGCATCGAAAATTGCTAAGGTGTGTACTGTTTTCCAGTTCAGAACAATGTTCCAAGCTTTTGAGGAACAAACTCTACAATTCCAACGACATGATTATGCCAAAACATTCGGGAGGGTGCGTTTACATTATCAACCAATGACCACTCCCCGTAGCATGGGGTGAATTTGTCTGGCTAAGATTTCTGTCTTAGTGTGGAAAGACGACATGATTTTGAGATTCAAAAGTGAAGAGGGTATCATTTCACCAAGGACTCCAATAATCAAT
Source organism: Leptinotarsa defecta (assembly GCA_015342085.1). Lineage (NCBI taxonomy): Eukaryota > Metazoa > Arthropoda > Insecta > Coleoptera > Chrysomelidae > Leptinotarsa > Leptinotarsa defecta. Next base: position 15,337 of record WOGO01000966.1, on the reverse strand, counting down.
ACAATCATCTTGTCAGAGTGGCATCGTCTATGGAGTTCTAAGAGGATCTCTCGTAATTTTATACGGTTTTCCTCCAGACGACTTCATAAGTTCCATCCGGAGCCAATTATTATTATTATCATTATTGATTAAAGATTCATCTGTATGGCATTTGATAGCATTTGTATTCAGCTTGAAAATGATTTCTACCAGAGCTGTACAATTTTATCATCTGAGGGCATGTGAAAATTGACGTGGAACGTATGGTACCATACACGATATTCACTGTATGGTACCATTATATGTCTTTACAACTCTTCTATAAGGAACACCTCTGAGCCCCAGTCAATAAATTTCGCATTATTCACGAATACTCGTTATAGAAACTTTTCTACGTATCATTTCCTGAGAAAGTTCCCAGGTGGTATACAACCTAGTGTACGAGCCCCTGTATCAATTTGGCTCAAATGATGAATCGACACCCTTGAGACCTCAATAAAAGTTCTATAAATCCAGTTTCCAACTTTCCCGGGTGACGTTCACCTTATTGGAAAAGCATAGTCGACAAATTGGAGACAACTTTGCCAAACACTACAGGGATGTACTGTGGAGAAATTGGGTGTTTATTGAAGGTCAAAGAGTAAATGATGTGATTGAAATATTTTTGATAGCGATTTGAGTAATAAAATAGCTGAATATTTCCCGTGATTTGTGGATATTCTTTGGGCAAATCAAAGCAGAAGAGCTCAAGCAGCATTAACCATATGGCAGAACAAAATCAATTCATTGAGTTCTGTGATCGAAAATTTCTACAAAAGATTAGATGATCGTAAAAGAAGTCAACTTGTTGAATTTGCAAGGAGATCTAGAAAATCGAATCATAATTGTAGGAGACCAACAGGTCTAGATCCTTCTGGTCGGTAGCTGGAGTTGTTAATCAAAACTTTACAGAATCCACAATTCCACCAGTATCACAAGTAGATGGTTCAATTGCAACAACAGCCATAGAAAAATCAAATCTCCACAGTCGATATTCTGGAAAAGACACCACCCAATATTCCCAAACTCTCTGGAAATTACTTTTTGGCGTCTAGTTCGGCGAATACTGAAACATCTCACTATCAACAAGGCGTATGGTGTCGATGAACTGCCCTCAAATATTTGAAAGGCTTCAACATCTTGAGCGATCATCGATATGGCTCTCGGAAACAAACATCAACAAGCGAACTTCTATCGTATGTTACCCAATATAATTGTTATTTTCAGCTATTCATTTTTAATTCTTCCTTTTTTAATTGCTTCAGGGATTTCAAATCATTTTATAGATTATACAATGGAACTCCGAACTAGTGAAATTCATAATGATGATCCGTTAGACGAAATGACAGTGTCCAAAAAACAAACATTGCACGTTCAAAGCCACTCATAGATAATTCCATAGGCTGTTGCAGTTTTTCAGCATCATTAAAAGACAACTCCATATTTCTAGATTTTCGTACATGTCATTCATTTCGAACATCGAAGTAAATACACAACTGTGATAACTAGAATTACATCAATTCCCATTTAGTCAAGGAAAGAAATGGAAAGAAATTGAAGAAAGAAAGAAAAGAGATGAAAAGTCCATTTTATAGACGTGAAAGTGTCCCATTTGCTCAAAATGTCAGTTATTCATCACTGTGCCACCTTCTGTGGACTCAGCTTCCAGATTTTCTTGAAAAACTCACAGATGTTTAGGCTGTTTGAATAATTCACATTACTTCGTTTCGTGAATGGTATTCTTACTTCAGCGTTTGTTCTTTTACTTTTTTTTTACACATCAATGCTGAATTCTCTACCAAAATGTTCCATTTTCTTCCATTTTCAACACCAAATCTATTTTTTCCTTTCTTGAGGCATGTTGTTAACTAGCTAATAACTATCCATTAGTAAACTTTCAATCTACCCTGACTCAATGTTTGTATATTCTACTACTGCCTTCCCACAGTAAAGTTTTTCCATCACACTCGATGTAACAGAATTTTATTCCACACACACGATGAACTGGACAAAAGCAATTTCATCAAGTATTTAATCTAGTTTCACATTGGACTGTTGATTTTTCATTGTAAACAGAATCAATTTCTCACCATTCATGGACAAAACTCCACTCTTTGGTGTTAAATACAGACAAAGTCTCTATTTCAAAGTATATCCAAATAGATGGAACTCTGCTGATGCAAAGCCCCTGTTGATTGCGTGATTAATTTTTTTTCCGATTGGTTTGCGGGGGAGATGAGAACTGTGAAATAGGCAAACGTTTCATCAAAAAGAGAGGGATTAGTCATGGTTTTCACCTAAGAAACCTGGGGGAATTGAAAAAGGATATATAATCTGAATTACGGGAAAAATCAAGCAGATTGAGTTGATTCGACTCCAACTGACCTTCCTGTAAATTCAGTTCGGGAGCGAGTCTACAAAGGAGATGGATATCGAGTTTACGACTCCAACTAACCTCCCTGTTAATTTGGTTCAGGAGCGAGAGCTTCTCAACTCCCCAACTCCTGATCCAATAACCGAACCAAAAAAAGGTTTGGCTCATCCTAACCTAACCATAAGGAGATATCACAAAGCTGATGATAATAAAAATCTTTCAAATTATTATAAAGCCGGTGAATATGATCCATGAGAAGTGTATGGTAGTGATGCAGTTTCTTCGAGTTCAGCCAAATTTTTAATTTTCCGAGTAACCCTCCAAAAAGCACTTCTCATTCAATTTACTATCTGTCTGATTCCTTTGTGTAAAATTACAAAAAAACTGTGGAGATCATGTTTGACATATTATTTCATGGACCAGTTAAAAGTTTTTCATCGACTTTCTTCGGTTATATAAGTACATGAAACAAAAGTTTGAAACTATTTCTCACCTCCACGTTTTATATTTCCTTCAAGAAATGAATCTACTCACTTTTTGCAATCTTCCTCCTGTTCCGTTGGGACATTCATCTGCAAACGAACCCACAGATCTATATAAAGGCCAGTACGAGGAATTCCAGAATAACGACCTAATTGGGAAGTAATAATCGCAATATAAACTCAAAGGTTTATAAACTTTGTGTCGCAGATATGACGGCGTTGGGTATACTCTGTACTCCGTAAGTCCGCTAATTGGGTCTCTGAGAAAGAGCATCTTCTGCAAATAAATTTTAACTCGACTGAAAACAGTTTTACATTGCCAATTCCAAATTCAAATGGTCTGCATGTTGTTCCATCTATTGAATGTTCTAGAAACTGCACGAGTTGAATAGTTTATTCAGGATTATGATCTTGATAAGGCAAATTGGAAATGGAAGGGTTAGGGTTCACTGCGCTGTATGAATTTCCAGGGATTCTCAGCAACATTTCGAGACAAATAGATTTTGGTTGAATTTCTCCAGTTTTAATATGATCCAATATCCCGTTTCTCCAACACTTCAGAGTCAGAGAGCTCGTGACAAAACACTGTCGAACTTGCAAGATCATTTTATTCAAGAACCTTTTATTAGGAGTGCAAACAAAACCTCAATCTGCTTTGAGTCAAATATGGAAGATAGCAGTATGTGTGGTAGTCGTTGAGGAGTCTCTCAACCTCTCTCTATTCTCATTTAAATATGCTCATGACCGGATCAGCAGTGAAAAGGAACAGAATGTGTAATATATCGCCATGCTTCAGACCAATTGCAGAAAACCTGTTGAACAGAAAACAATTCTGTTTGTTGAATGTGATTGACAATATTTCTCACTGAGAGGTTGGAAGATTTGGAATTTACGAAAAAGAAATTAGCTACTGAAGGAGTCCATACACTTTCATAATCTGGAAATATGAAGACAAGGACCTGGAAACTTTTTTACACCTCATCAACAGCTTAATACACAAGATTAACAATGAAGAAGGAAACCCACAACGAGCTGCTTTTTCTAGACGCGATAGTGAAGAGAACCGACACCTATATACACAAAACCAACCTTCCTTTAATAGTATGCAAATTACGAATCGAACCACTACCAATTTACCAAAAATGAAATGGTCAAGAATCTGATTCCTCATATAACCAAAAGGAAAGTATCTACAAGGATCCAGTCTAGTCCACATCAGCAGAAAAATCTTCGGTAGAATGGTCACTTACTCCAAAATGCGGACAGTCGAGCGGCTTTGTAGATTACTATAGGGACCCTAGACAATTATTTATTTTCTACCCATCAAATAACCTAACCTAACCTATCTAAAAATCTATATTTTTAGCAAATATCAAAAAGTATTTGAATAGATACGCAAACTAATCAATGGGATTGGAAATTGAATATTTGGAAGTGCTACTAAATTCCAAACTAACTTGTATCAAAGATGAAGAAATACAAAGAAGGTAGCGGTGCAATCTATCCTGTTCTCATCTTCCAATATAATAGTAGATTGTCTGTGCTAATTCTGCCTCACCGGAAGTCAACATGTAGCTCAATGGTCAGATTGATAGCTGGGTGGATGACAGCAATCTTTGCGATGAGAAACCTAAGCGTTCAGGAAGAGACAGTGAAGGAGTGTGACTCATTGATTTATTCCTCGGTGTTGTCCTCGAGTTTGTCCTTGGTGTTGTCTTCGAAATTAGTCGTTGAGTTGGTCCTCGAATTGATTATCGATTTGGTTGTCGATTCAGTTCTCAAATTGGTTTCCGACTTGGTCGTTCAATTGGTGGTCGATTTGATCTTCGAATAAGGGTTTTTTAATCCTTGGTATGGCTTTTGAAATAGGTCCTTGAGTTGTTCCTAGAATTGATTCCCAATTTGGCCGTCGATTCAGTTGTTGATTTAATCCTCGAATCGGTTCCCGATTTGGTCGTTTAATTGGTCGTCGATTTGATGTTCGAATTAAGGTTTGTTCGTCCTTGGTGTGGTCTTTGAAATAGGTCTTTGAGTTGGTCCTGGAATCGATCATCGAATTGGTCGTCGACTCGGTCTTCGAATAGATCCCCGACAAAGTCCTAGATTCGGTTGTCGATTCAGTCCCAGAATTTGTTCTCGATTTGGTCGTTGAATTGATCGTTGATTTGATCTTCAAATTAGGATTTGTCTTCGATTTGGATCGTGTTCTGCCACCCGTTAACTTTTAGAGCTGAGGAATTTGTGATTGTTTTACATGAAGTGACATCACAATTTTTTTTGTAAGGGTTGCTCTTAGGCTAATGAAAATAAGAGTTGTATTGGCTACTCTCTTGGTAATTGAAGGTGAATTTGATGAAAATATCCATAGAATAAATCATCTAAGTATCAAGAAGGACAAGGATAGATAATTGCAGGTGAGGTTGTGTGCTTGAAGAAAAATTGATTTCTACTATCATTATCATTAACATCATCAACTACAAGCGCTGCTGGATCATGATAGATACTTACCTACGAAGTCCTCTTAGTCTTGAACAAATATTATGTCATAGTGAAGGGAAACTTTAATCCGGTGGTGAACAGATGAAGGAGTCCAACAAAATCTATTATAGTAGCGTCTACCGAGAGTGCCAAAGTAAAGGTGTAAGGATTTCTGATACTTTGAAAATACACTTTTGATATAGCAATATCAGGTCGATAAATATGTTGAAAACTCTGTTTTACTTGAAAGTTGTCATAAACTAATGGAGACATTTCAGGAAGTAATTCTCAGAAGGGAGCAGGAATTGGATATATTTGAAGTTGCCAAGATATTCAAAAGCAGATTTTGTAGAAATAAGATGAAGGGACAAAACTTTGTTGCTTCGTTGGGACGTGAAAAATCAGTTAGGAGCTTAGGAATATTGAAAATATATATGACAAAAATGAAAATTAAGAAAGAGTTGTATGATTGAGAATACTTGAAAACAGCAACTTACAGGGATCGCTAATTGCCAAAATTGATCAGTTTCGATAATAAAATATAACTTTACATATTGTCTGAGAACTCAAAAGTCACATGCAGTCGGAGTTGGAATATTGGATAATCCATGTCGTAGCATACAGACCATTTCAATTTGTTTTCCACAATTTGAATAGCTAACCCTGAAATATAAAACAAACTCAGCAAACAATAGAAACGAACACAAAATGGAAATTTGCCACAGTTAGAAATGTTTGCAGAAGAGCTCGGATTCTAGAATACCAAACCTTTCGATAAATGATGACCCTAATAAGGAATACATGTCTCGTTCTCTGAAATTCATACCCATTATTGTGGAATTGGCCGTGAATCCCGCCTCGACCAGATATGTTTCTCGAAAGAATTCATCTGGTTGAAGCTGGGATGATTCTGCAACCGTGTTAGGAATTACACGTTGAAAGGTAAGACCTCGTTAGTCCTTAGCTCGCACAAGTTTCTCAATTTTTGAGAGTTGTCGTTCGTATGGGGGCGACAGCTGATTACCGGAAAAACATATTTTAAACAGACAGATTTCAAACAGATTCAATTGAAACATTACTTCAAATTGTGGCTCACTGGTATGATGACAGGCCGAAAGTGATCCACAGAAGAGGACAAAAATTAATAGAGGTGTTTTAATTTTTTAATTGGTTGATGAGATTGATCTCATGAGCTGAGTCAGCCTCTTCTTAGAGTTATGAGACTCATCACAAGTTCAAGAGCACTGTGAAATAATGATGAATATCTTAGTATTTTATTTTATGGGGAATTCTTTTGGTAACTCGAATTTTTAATTTCCCAAAACTGACCTATATTTTCATCATGTTTTGTTCACACTTTGAGAAATACATTCAATAATGATATGAAATACCTGAATTTTTTTCATAAAATCAAGCCAATATCAATAAATATTGAATATTTTCAATAAATATTGAATATTCAGAAGATATGTTCAAAGACAACAAAATTTGAGTTGGTATGCCGAAATAGAATGGAACTTGTGGTATCCAACGTTTCGTCTGCTACTGCGGCAGATATCATATATGCGTATGTGCGTAAATGCGTTGTGTGAGAAGGTGAAGGTTACATATAATCAGTGTATTATTTTATGAGTAAGGAGAAGTACCCACGTTTCTACTATTATTGATTGAATTACATCAAATGCCTGGGATGATATCAATAAACTAAGTATTTCGAATGTAGAAGTATTCATTCCATAATTTTTGGTGAATTTGTACATTAATAATTATTCATGTAGATCTTTAGACTGAAAACTTCATCCGAGTGTTTTACTTCTGGATCCTCTATACGTTTTCTACAAATTCTTGTTAAATGAAAATGTCAATTGCATTTGGATCTGTGAAACCTGCAGTTCATTGATTTACTCTGATATTCTACCCACTTGTTAAGAAAATAATGCATCCACAATTATTCCTCCCTGTATCCTCATTCGAATATATCTAGTCCTGAGTTGAATCTCTCTGTGTCTGTGATTCACATAGCATCAAATATTCATCTTGAACGCGATGCAGTTTGTGAATGTGGTTTCATTTATCCAAGTGGAATATTTATAAAGTTGTTTTCCTCTACCATTAGGTTCTCGTAGACTATAACATTGATACTTTGGAAATTTCGCCCAGTATCACGCCATTTGTTCATGAAGTTCTTCATCCATACCCCAGTTCGTTTCGCTTGTCTACCCGATTTCCCAAACTCAACCCCGCTTGTCATTTTCTACAATAATGGAATCTTCAAGTTGATGAAATTCGCTTTTGTGCATCGCGACTCTTGTTATCACAAACTTCCAATGCGGAGCAGTTCTCGTTTATCTAATTCTACCTTCATCAAACAATTGCCCTGAGAGGGATCTCACGGTTTTGCACATTCGGTTATTCATGGTGTAATTATGTCATACGCAGATAGCCATCCTGGGTTACCACTGTTTACAGCAGCAACGTAAAATTAGGCGGTGAGCACACATTTGGCTTTGGTTTTCTTTAGTTTACAAATTATTTGCCATCGGAATTCACATGTGTTTCTGAAAACAGGGACACATAACACATTGACGAGTTATTGTATATCAACGACTTATCGGAAAAAAACAAAAATCCAATATATTGCTTCCCTGTCAACAGAACATTTGTCTCGTAATTCCATTTGGATTCCAGAACATCGGCTGCAGATCTGAAAGTAACCATGTTCAATTCAATGCCACAAAAACCCAGGCCAAAAACCCAAAAAAATTTATATTTTGGAACCGGATATGATAAGGTCAGGATAAACAATTTCGCTTTCTGCTTCGATAAATTTGTCTGGGGTTAACAATGGAGAACGAAAGTCTTGGCACAATCATGTTGCTGTTTCTCAAAAGCTTGGAACATTGTTCCTTAGCAACGTTTAATGCTTTATAAAGCACAGATTAGACCTTCTCTAGAGTATAATTCTCATGTAAGGAGCTCTGCCCCTAAGCATACCCTGACGCTGCTGGATTCCGTATTGGCATATGCAATATGTATTGGCATATACTGCCAATACATATTGCAGAGCCCTGATGATGAATTTATCAAAGTCCGCAACGTTGGCATAAAAATAGTTTTTCTAGGAACATTTTTTATCCTTTTCCCATCCAATAGAAAAAACAGCATTTGAAATTATTTCTGTGACTTCTCAATATCAATTGCTGCACCATTTACTTTTGAGCTTCCATATTCTTCTGTTTCCCTTCCAAGTTTCGAACTCAATATTATTTGTAAGCATAGATAGTTTTTCTTGCGGAAAAATGTCGATGGCCCATTGACTATGAATAGTACGCAGTGAATGCAGCATAGCAATCTCAGGAAACCAAGTTGTTTCACACAAGAGATAGATAGATATCCATCCAGCCTGTTGTTACTTGGATATTATGAAAACAGCGTAATTTCAGGGTAATTCAGGATAACCAGACCCATTATATTTTTGTCTGAGCTTTCATATGAAGGAACTTTACATGTTATAGTAAAATTCAGCATATGAAAAATTATGATTTCATCTTCAATGTTTGTTAGAAGTAAAACATATATATTTTTTACCACGACTGCATTACTGACAGCCCTTCTAATCCCTTGCAATATACCATCTGCTTCGACAGAAATGAAAGTGATTTTTGAGAACATAATTCAGCACGGCCTGTATTGCATCATCAGAAGAAGAGTGAAGTGAAGATAATATTGAATTTTCAGGAGAATATTCAATAATCACATCATCATCTGTAATCGTGGACAAACCCAATAAACTAGCATTATTTTTATCAAGTATTACTTCAGCAGTAACTTATACAGTTTACTACAAGATTTCTACTACGAAGGGTTTTAGAATTCATCAATTTTGTTTGAGTAAACTAGTGTAATACGTTTTTCCAAAACCGTTATCGTGGTTATTCTAAGGAATTGCTTTACATGCTCACTAACAATTTAGTACTTGTTGATAATAAACATAGTTTTCGTTTCATTTATCTACATTGAATATCATATTGTATCCTCATCAGGCTCATATTATTTACAATGGTTTGTTTGCAATGCGTATCGCTATCAAAACAGTATGTGCATTGATATTACAGCAAATCTATTTATTAGTCATAAACAAGATGAGTATGTTAATCGGATACATGGTAATGATTTAGTTGCCAATTTCATCGAGATAGAATCAGTAATTAGTAAAGATGACTTCAATAGAGGTTAAAAAATGTTGAGCTATAAAGTGAGCAGATAGTGATCAACCCAAATTTGTTATTCAACACTCCTTTCTCAGCTGAATGTTCGTTACAGCCGTCTATCAAAAACCTACAATCAGTCCCTGAACCCCCATAAAATATGTTGAAAAGCTCAACGTGTAGACTTAAATATATCTGAAATGTTATGTTGTTGTTTTTTTCTCTGACGATGATAAGATCCCGAATTGACAGACACGCTGACAAGTCGTTACAATGCAGATACGTTTCTTTTCGCTATACCTTTGTTGTTCATCAGTATTGGAATAAAATATTGGAGTGATAAGTTACTGAATGGGCAAATTTTGAGTGTTAAAAGCTTAAAACTGTCCTTTGAAAGAATAACTCTTTCTACCCAAAAATGGCATATTGAGAATTATGGTTGAGAAATAATGAGAAATATCTTTTCTCATGTGGACTCACTTCATATTTTTTACAATATCTGCCACCAAGTTCATAAAAATTGGTTGTCATGTGAAGATAAATCAATGAGATATCTCTCTTGATCCCTCCTCTCATTTGAAATTTACCGGTTGGAAGATTTGAGGTTCCAACTGAGAGATATCGGTTTTGTTTTGTTTCTCTTGGGCCACCCTTTACATACCTTCAACCATATCTTCAACCAATGAAATTATTTCTTACTCCCGATAATAAATAAAGAGACCTCAATGAATAAAAAATATTGAAAGTAAAATGTGTTGAAATGAACTCTGTATACATGATTATTGGCTATAGTTTTGTTCTTATTCCTTTATACTATCAACTTTTGTCGGTCAGATAGCTTTATCTCTTCTTTGCAAAGCATACCAAAATACTTACCCCTTTCAGGTGATAATATCTGTCAGATGGCAGTGTGTACTTGTAGTACAAGTATCTGTAGTAAGGATAGTGGGGCCAGTAGTACCGGTTAAGACTACTCAGAGGCCAGTAATAGTCGTAGTACAAAGTTAGAGGGCGGTAAGTTCTGTAAGAATAGGGGTAGTAAGAGTAGTCGACTGCCTTGATTGGCCTAGGATAGTCCAGGTATATCGTTTTCTGAAAATCATCATCAGAATTATATTTGTGTCTAGGATAAACAACGTTTCGATTACAAACGCTCTTCCTCAGTTGGCTATGAATGAAACAAATCAACACCCACTATTTTTACTCTGAGGATGGCGGGCGCAATCGTGAAACGTAGTTACAACTATCAAAAGCGTGTTTCTTTGTAAGATTCAGTTGGACGGGTGTTTTGTGTATGATGTTACAAAATCATCAGTAATTGTGATAAACTCACCACAGTATGGATCATGTTTTATCCTTTCTCTTAGAGTTATTCTCATGAGCTACCCTGAGGAGAGAGATAATGTCACCAAAATGCTGTAGTGGAACATAAGTAGGGTTAGGATTCTGATATACTAACAGGAATGATGAAAATGGTCTCGAAATTCTGAGGAAAAATATCGCAACTTGGTTTTATGACTCCAACCATCATGAAGTGATATATTCACGAAATAGAAGTACTATTTTGCATCAGATAATCCTAAAAATGTTTTCAAAAGTTTTCAAAGTTGAGTTTTGATATCTAATTTCAAATATTTCATATTCTATTTATGAGTATTCGAAGTTTATTGCTATCAGTTTTGAATCAATTTGCACACGAATTTCCATTTGTGATGATGCACTGTCTGGAACCTTTGGTGTAATGAGTTTTTCCCAACACCAAACAGTCATTTTAACACATCGACACGTGTTTCGATCACCAAGTGATCATCTTCGAGAGGAAGATCAAACTGATTTTCCTTTTGATAACTTGGTGATCATCTTCAAGAGAAAGATCAAACTGATTTTCCTTTTATCACTTGGTGATCGAAACAACTGTCGAGGTGTTAAAATAACGGTTTGGTGTTTGGAAAAACTCTAGTTATATTCATAAACTTCCATGGTTAATGATCATCTGCAAGAATTTTTAATCCAGTACAGAAGCTGAAATACCATAAATCAAAAATAGTAATGGAGGAAGAAAGGAACCGTGTGGTAGCTCGTAAGTAATTTTCTTGATTAGCTTTTGTTACCATACGAACTAATAATCCTGAAAACATGGAGGGGCTACACTACGGAATCAAGGAGTATAATGATGAAACACGAAATAAACAAAACTTATGTTGTTATGAATTTTTGTAATATTCGAGTTATTTTGAAAACTACATGAATATTCAAAATGAACTGATGAAAACTTCATTTAATCTTGCAGCTCTGATGAGAATGTATCAACTGAAAGAATCACCTTACTAGAACCAAATGAATATTTCGGTTTCGATATGTTCTGTGGGACTGTCAAGTGAAATTTTCTGTACATAAATATTTAGGTTTTGAGATAGCTCACGGCCAGAGACTTGTCAATGGGGCACCGATAAAATGAAACACAAAATGAAAAATTAACTGCCACATTTCACTGATTTACATATTCCCACGAGAATAAGACAAAATAAGACAATAATAAGGCAATATGTCTTATTATTTTTAAATCATAATCGAAGCTTCCGCATAATAAGACAGTTCAAATTCGAATGGAAACGTTATACTGGGCATCAATGAAGTGAATCCACAATCATCTTTGGGTGATAACTGGACTTATTCCTCCGAGATCTGACTATTTATAGGTCATTCGAGTGCTTTCACCACCTATCCCCTCTCTTTGCTTCATCGGTTTCAGCGGGAGATGACCGTTTGGTGGAAGTTGGTCGTGTTCCGCGCTTGATTAGAGATTTCCATATGTTGCGTATCTCTACGCTTGCTTGACTAAATGCGTTGTTTGACAACATATATGCGGCTTCTTTGAATTTTCTCCTAAACCAGTGTTCCTCCTTGTGGATGATTTCAGCTTGAGCCCACTTGATGTCAAGTCAATGAGTCCAAATGTGCTCGGCAATGCAAACTTTCAATGGCCTCTTAGTTTCACCAATGTATGATTCCCCGCACTCACAGGGTATTCGATAAGTGCAATTCTTGGAATCGCAGTCCCCGTTTGGTGGCCTGGTTTTTGTGAGGCTTCTACGGGTAGTGTTCACAGATCTGAAGCAGGTTCTGATGTTATACTTGGACCCAATTCTTCTTTAACTCTCTGATTTAATAACTGACATTGCGATGGTTACCGTAAAACATTATTTCATTCATAGAGATCGAGGACGATCACCCGTTTCTTCGGTATCGATATTTTTCCAGTCGAAAAGCGCTTAACTACTTTATAAGTGTCGCACCTTCGAGCGTCGTTGTGGTCATGTTCAAGTTGAGCTAGACTAAACAAATGAATATATTATATCCTGCCGATGTTGCATATGTTGGGAAAGTTTTAAAACACTGAGATGAGGTTTTTGTGGCTAGCGTGGCTGACGCTAGGGCTTATAAGTTTTTTGGGAGAGACACATCGGATTTCGTCGAGACGAGATCGGGGGCAGAGGGGTGAGCTCTGCCTGCGAGGCTGAGGGAGGTGGTCTGAATAGGGAAGTTATTTTGTTCGTAAGCAAGCACGTGGATGAAAATTTAGGTAAAATCGGTAGTGAAATTATAAAATTAATGGAAACAGGGGAGATTGAAGTAAAAGTGTTGGTGCTGAAGGTACCCCGAGTCAACGGAATCTATGGTTGACCATGAACCACCCAAAGAGGTGTTATGTGAGTGTTTGTTTTTTTTTACTAACCAGTTGATATTAATGATAATAATAAATCGTCTTTATTATTTCCAATATTAGGTAGTTAACAGTTTTTATACAATGAAGTTTTTTATTGCAGGAAAATAAAAGGCGAAGTTCAGTTTATTTTCATCGCAATAAAAATAACCAGTTCTTCCACTTAACTTCGAAATACCTCTTCGAATATTTCTTTTTAAAGTAAAAGTTTAAACGCAAAAAAATATATATTTGTATATGAGTAAAGTTAAAGTTAATTAAAGAATAAGGGCAACTACTGATTGAACTTGGGTGATCTATACTACCATCCTAATCGTGAAATCTATTCCAGAAGAAGATGATTTTTTATGCTGTCTTCGATGTTTGAAATTATATTGAATTTCATTTGATACGGTAAAGCATTATATAATTTGCAAATTTGATATGAGAATGATCTCTTGAAAAACTCAGTTCTAAACTGAGGAGGGGTTGAGGCATATTTATACCTAATATTTGCTTTGTGTACATCAGTTCTGTATGTTATTTAATTATATAAATAAGGCGGTTTTTTCGTTGTTATTATTTTATGAAACAAAACATTAGCGTGCAGTAACCTCCTACTCTCCATGCTAGTTTTGAGGTGTACGAAATCGCTTGCCTTCTTCTCACTCCAAAGATCAAACGTAAGCATCAATTCTGAACAGTTTCAATTTTACGTTTACATATATCAGTCAAATTTGGACCATATAGAACATCTGCATAATTGAAGTGAGAGAGTACAAGAGTCTCGCACACAGTTATTTTTACCTTCCTAGTGAGATAATGTCTGCTCCCATATATCAGTTTAATAGAGGCGTATGCTCGTTGAATAAGCTTCATGACGTGGTTTTCGAATCTTAGGCTGTTGTCCATAAGAACCCCCAAGTTTTTCACCATTCCAACGTTATGAAGTGGAGAACCCATAACGTTTATTCTAACCATTTCCTCGATTATTTTTCTCTTTTGTTGCGGGCCAAACGTTGAAATATTCGACTTATTCGGGTTAATGAGAAGACAATGGTCAGTAGCGGATTTGATAAAAGAGGAAAGTTCATTGTTCATCAGTTGCATAGTTGCATCGAACATTTGCGGTGGAAAGCTGTAATATATTTGTGTGTCATCAGCGTACAGATGAACGTTACAATGATTCAAGCTTCTGATGAGATAAGAAGTGTAGATATTGAAAAACAGTGGTCCTAGAATGAAACCTTGTGGTACACCTGCTTTAATATGAAAATATTCCGAGCGAATTCCATCAATACGAACCATTTGTTTTCTTCCAGTCAAGTAATTCCGCAGTAATGTAATAGATTGCTCTGAGAATTCTATGTAATGGAGTATGGACATCAATAGTTCATGATTGACGGTACCAAAAGCTCTAGTGAAATCCAGCAGAATCAAAACTGTTATATCTCATCTATCAGTGGCTCTAATGATATCATCCACAACGTGCAGTAAGGCAGTAGTGCAACTGAACCCCCCCATATGTCCAACACATTCTTCTGATAACCTTTGAGCCTCAGCTATCTCAATTAACATCACTTTGAGGTCATCCACAATTATTTTGTGGGCTTTTTTCGATGTTTTCCTCGATAACAACCTCTTTGCGGCGTCCACGGCGTTCATCGCCTTCGGTACCAATTTCACTTCGTTCAAACTTTGCAAACCACCATTATTTGATTTTCCCGGTGCAAAGTTCAGATGATGTTTACCAAGCCAAACCAGTAGGGAATGGAAAAAAATACCAGCGTGGTTCGAACAGAACTGATTGGAATTTCAATCGCCACAAAAGAAATAACCAGGAAAGGAATTTCTGTCAGAAACATAACAATCTGCACTGATAGCAGATGAGCCCTATTAGCCTTGAACAGACAACGTGTTACCTCAGGGCTGGTACTAGAGTGCCACCAAGATTTAGCCAAAGCCTTGGTAGATAATAACATCATCCTGAGGTGGGTTGAAGGGCACGACAGATAGATAGGTAGATAGATAGATAGATATTTATTGGCTACGTTATATACATGAAATATTTGTA
>WOGO01000965.1:0-19982 GCA_015342085.1 Leptinotarsa defecta | reverse complement strand
ATACTTGGAGTAACTTTGAAGATGTTTCGATTCATAGTGTCGTTTAATGTTATAGTCTTTGAGAACAGCTATGGTTTCATTACAAATTAAACATAGCGCCTTATTACTGGATTCAATCACAAAATACTGAAAGTTCCATTTTTCTTGGAACGTTCTGCATTCACTGTCGATTTTTCGCTTCTTTTCCATAGTAACAAATCACACATAAAAACAATAAGTCAAATCAAAATATTTTTATTGACGGGTGTCACTTTGTTTCACAATAGACAGTTTCGCTTCCTTCGCCTTTCCTACGCAGACTAACTCGCAGTTGCGCCGACAGCCTTTTTATATGCAATTAATACTGCCATCTCGAGGTGATCGGAATACACTAACTAGAACTAGAACTTTCTCGAACCAACGCGGTAATTCCAAATATTTAATTACGCCTAATGCCACCTAACGGGTAGCTGAAAAATATAGTACATAGTACCACTACTCGCCACTAGATGTCGATTAGTGTCACAATACACAATAATAATTGAAATGCAAAAAAACGTAAGTTTGCTTAGGTCACCCACCTTGTGACTATCCTAGTCTAGAAATATAGTTAAGGGCAGAAATTGACCCTTGGAACAAACTGAAAAAAATGATTATGTCCCGAAGGCTTCAAAGTTTGGAGACCCCTGCTTTAGACTCAAGTAATACAATCGTTTTATTATGTTACTTTGACTTTCCCAACCGCTGTTATTGCAATGTTTGCCTGATTTTCGAGGAGACTTCGCCATAATTTGTGTCAATGCACATTCGCCAATTTCTCTAGTGTTGTCTCGTCTAATTCTCATCAATATCTGTTGTGTTTGTTTGAGGTGGTAGACAATGTTTCGTGGCGCAATTCATTAGTTCGGACTTCCATTCTCTAATATTATGTAAATTTATTTGAAATCCCTGAAAGAATCTGTAAAAAATTGAAAAGATTAGCTGAAAAATAACAATTATATTGATAAAAAAATTTTAATTTTCATTTCTCGTTAAGAAGTTTTATTTTTCATCTCGGGTTAATAGTTCAAATTTTTTTTATTTTTTAGTTGTTGCTTGTATTTTATTTCATTATAATTTCAGTTTTTTTGCTTCGTATAATTGTTATTTTTCAGCTAATCTTTTTTAATTTTTTTACAGAATCTTTCAGAGATTTCAAATCAATTTATATCATATTAGACAATGGAAGTCCGAACTGATGAAATATCTGTATTGTATTGCTGTATTGCTGTTGTCACAGAAAGTTTACGGGTTAATAATAATAATAATCCTTTATTTTATCATTTTAATGCACAAAGGTTACATAAATGATTACAAATTTACGCCAACATGTATATAAAAAACATCAATAATATAGTTTAAAAATAAAAAATTATTATCATAAAAAAAAAAGAAATCGTCTATGGAATAACAACACTTACGAAGTAGAATCTTTTTAAGCCTTGATTGAAAAATATAAATATTGAGGGATGATTTTATATGATCATCACTATGAAGGGTGGTATAGCAGTGATTGTTGCAAACAATCTTATAGATATAAGTGCAAGCCAGTATATATAAACTGTAAATTGTTAATACTCTAAGATTTATAAAATATTGACGACAACTGGTTCTCATATCAATACTTTTCATAATTCCAATTGCGTATTTTTGAAGAATGAAGATCCGATTCATACCGGCACTATTTCCCAATTCAGTATACCATACTTCATGTGGGAGTGGAAATGTGCAAATTACAGCAGTGGTCTTTCATATACTTTATGCTGTAGCAACTACTTCTCAGCTCATTAGACAATAGTTCTCTATGACTTGCCCATTGCAGATGTTTGTCGAAAATCACTCCCAAAAGTTTCACCTCATCACTACAAGTTATTTGTTTTTCGGTATTTTTAAATAACGCTTCAAAAATACTGTGACTGTTTTATTGTGATTGAGTAGCAGACAATTCTTTTCAGACCACCGAATGGTATCTTCATAAATCTTCTCAGTTTTACTCAGTAGCATGTCTATATTTTGTTTAAAACTTAGTAAATTGGTATCGTTTGCATAACAAACTATTTTTATATCTTCGTTTCTTTCCATTAGACTGATTATATCATTCACAAATATATTAAACAATTAAGGTCCCAGTACAGATCCTTGAGGCACACCTTGATTTATTCCACGGTAACCACTCAGCACTTCATTCAGTCTAACAACCTGACTTATGCCATTCAAATATGATTCAAATAATTTTAGCGGTATCCCCATAACTCCATACGATTCTAACTTACTACATAAAAGCCTATGATTGACTAAGTCTAAAGCTCTTGAAAAGTCATTGTAAGAACAACATTTATGTTCGCATATCCGATATTCTCTCATTTTTGTGGTGAATTATTATTTAAATATTATTTTGATACTTTTGGAAAACAAATATCTAGTAATATTATATGACTTTAATGAAATAACTGAAAAACACTTTTGTCTAGTGGAAATGACTCAAAAACACTTTTGTCTAATTTCCACTAGACAAAAGTGTTTTTCAATAATTTCATTAAAGTTATCATGAATTTCCACAAAATAAACAAGTCATCAATTACACAGATAATATAATATGTTTATCTTGTATTTTGGATGAAATAAAACATGGATTTCTGATGTTATGAAGACACATGCCATTTTTCCTGTTTCGAATTCTAGAATGGTATATTGTTCATGTTTTCCAATGTGTCCTTTATAATTATTTCCAATCGATTTTATCTTATTCGCCACCTTTTTCACGTTCGAACATTTATCCAAAATAACACCTTTCCTTTTGTTTCAGACGTGACAGTGGTGTATTATAAGGGTCTTCCCCAAGTAACGGTACCTCTTCCCAGTAGGAGAGAACGATGTAGATTCACGCTGAAACCAATCACGAATACCGTAGGAGAATTTTTAGAAATGTTGAAGAAAGAAGACAAAGGAATAGACAGGGTGGTGTGTATGGCGAAGGACGGTACGAGAATAGCGTCTTCCAATACGATAGAAACTCTACTAGATGATGATTTTAAATTGATCATTAACGATAATTCCTATAATGTAAATACCCCGAAACAGGAAAGGGTGACAGGGGAGGAAATACAAAGGTGAGTAAATTTTGTTATTGAGCAGAATTTGCGTTAGACGCGTGTGAAATTATTCATGTTTACAAAGAATACTGGAAAAAATAACTATCAATTTAACACATGCCACAAGGCATAACTGCATGGAAAAACGTTGTGATTCGTCCTCACAGGTCTATCATTGTGTCAGATAGTGCGCGAAAAAAATCGTTTTTTACGTGATCCTACTTAAAAATAATAATAGGACTTGAGTCCGGTGACCGAGGAGGCTACTCCTTGGTCCTTTGTGAGCAATGTGAAGTAACACCGTCTCGTTGAGGGTAAGTTCAAAGAGTTTATTGTGGTTTTCACCCATTTAAAGGCGACCAAGTAAATCCAGTCTCTTGACGAAGTTGATTACTTCAGCTGGTAAGAGCGGGACTCTGTCAAAAACTGAAAACCTGATCCAACACGCACACGGCGGTGCTGGCACGGAGGATGTGATCCGCTACTAGGGCCGGAATTTTCTTGTGGAGAATAATCCACTCCAAGGTTGAGAGATGATGGTGCATTTTCCTCAATCTAGGGGAACTGTTCGTTGGTCAATCTGCAATTATCTTCATCAGTTAGGTGGGCAACACAAGTGTATGGCTTGGAGAGTCGATATCCCATTACGTATTTCAGTTGGGCAACCTCCCATAGATGTAGGATGTTAACTGCGTTAACAATTAGGTGACGTTCTTCTGGTTCAGGCCGGAAAGTGTTGCTCTGGAATCGTGCTTGTGGAATCTTCTGGAAATTACTCTAAGTTAACCATAGTTGCATATTGAAGAGATATTGAGATTTTCAGATGTTTAAAGACATCTGACATCTGAAGACATATATTTGAGTTGACCATATGGCTTTTCGACTCTGGTTGGACTGAATCATCATTTGAGGATAAACGTTTGCTGACCTACTCAAAGAGGAGTTTGTTTCCTCTCTGATGTACAGTTTCCTTCTACTGCTCGAATAAAAGTTGGATAGCTACTTCCTGACTGCACCTCCTGCACCAGGAGTTTTTTAGGATTCCTACAAATCGAGAGTTGGAGAACTCTTCCTCCCGATACTGTGATATAGGGAGAACTGTTGCGGTCATTTGGTCGACCTATATCTCCTCTGTAGACTCAGGGTCGGGTTCCTTGCTTACTTCATTATCAATAAAGGACCCTGACTAGGAAAACCAGGTCCACTCCGGCAGAAAAGCGCCGGGTGACAAGGGTTTCAATAACGAAAGGGCGCCCGGTATTTGGAAGGTTCCGATAGTATCACGAAGTGGACTCTGAGTCATATATCATTTCGGCACGGACACACATACCTTAGAATGAGGCGTCCTTTGCAAGGACTCTTACCTTCTCGGGTGACACCTCACTCGACAGGGGTATTCTAACGTCCTCCATTGCATTATCTATATCGGTAAGAGCCGAGGCGATATTATTTTGGAGTAGATCACCTGTTTAATTCTTATTAGGAAAAATAGGACCTAAAACGAAAATCATCTGCAAGACTAACGTCTTTGAGGTAACTTGCGTAAATGTAAGGAAATATAATTCAATTTCCACCGTGGTGTAATCCGGGAGAGTTTGTTCTTTGGTAGCCATTTATCAGATTCTACTGTGTAGGAACATTGGGAAAGATGAATATTTTGAATTTTATTTCGATATATTCTTCGTCTCATAACGTCTGTATCTCTTATCGAGACAGACTCTTCTTCAACTTCTGTTTGATACCGTATTGCTGGTATTTTAAAGCATCTGAACGACTGAACCGGTTTTCAAAAGTGAAGCAATTGGAATCGAAAGCCACTTTCAATGAGGTGTTTTAGCTGTTGCAATTTTATGAGCAACAGGAATCTATCGGTCGTGGATTACCGATTATCATATTTGTTGTTCAATGAAAAACTATTCAGTAGTATTCTTTGAAAAACATTATTCATTGTGGATGAGTCAATATTGGTTGAGGTTCACTGGGATCCTAACTTTTCACAATCTGAGAAATTAATAAATGTAGAATCAACAGAGTATCTGTTCTCAGATGTGAAAAAGAGCAAACTTTTTAAGAGTGTAATCAGTCAGTAATTTATCGTATTCATCAGTTTTTCGAATTGATAAAATAAATTATGGAAAAAATAAACTTTAATATTTTACTTTTTTTTAAGGGCCAGCTATACGGAAAATGATCTTTTTTCATTCTTAAATCCTGAAAAAAAATCATTAGTGAAAACGCCTCCTGGCAAACGTCAAACTGAATATTTCCAAGATATACGTTTTCAATAATTATTTTTTCGGTTTTCGAAAACTGAAAACGACTATTTTCCTAAACGTAAGCCGTTTTGAAAACGGACTGATTATTCTATTTGAAGGTTTATTATACCACGAAATAACTTTTTGTATGATCTTTTTATTTTGTCCTTTATTGTACTTACGAGCAGAATATCTGTTGTTCTATATTCATTTAAGTTTCAAACTGTGAAGGGTCAGACGCCCAGAAACCCTCAACTAATATTCATGAATATTTCTACATTCAGATGTAAATCGGTTTCCATTTGTCTCTCATTTCATTTAATTTCTCTCCATGGAATTAATAATTCAGTCCTAATGACAGAATCCCGCAGATAACTATTTGAAATTCAATTAGAATGGCGTGGAATTAGTGGATATAATTGAATAATGTATACTATGATTGTAGTAATTTCAATTGTTTGCATCTCTAACAGGATGGGTAAGTAAGGATAGGGCAAGATCCACATAGAGAATCGTACGCTATGTTCTTTGATATTCAATATATAAAATTCTCGTGTCGCAGTGTTAGTTGCCATACTTCTCGAAAACGTTTCGACTGATTTTTATGAAATTTCATATGTATATTCGGTAAGTCTGAGAATAGGTATTAGTCTATTTTTGATAACCCTAAGTGACGAGGGTGCCCAACCCCAAACATTTATTTTGTTTTCATTTTTTTATGATGTGGCATTGAAAATGCATATAACCCCACAATTTTTGATTTTCTATCATCAACCCCTGTTTTTCAATAGCCATTTCAGTAGTTCAATCGTTTTTAACTCTGATGGGATTCCCGCCAGGCGTCTACCGGTGTCACTTCTCACTCTTCTCACTGTTATTGCTTATCCATCGAGCGTAGATACAGTTTGCGATGCCACCGAAGCTGCGAATTATCCAACAGAGTTTGTGAACTCATTGGATTTACTCCGTAATTTGAATTCACCACGGCTGTGCAACATCACGCGATTAGGAATTAAAATTTATTGAAAAACGTTGTCGCAGCCAGTATACCTACAGATGTGCCAATTTATTTTGAAAGTGTGCAATTTTTGATAGGATGTAGTGAACTATATCATTCAGAGAAGTTTTTGAAAGTATATTCACAACAGAAATAACAAATTTATCATTATGCCATATAATCACGTAAATATGTACTGTTCATTGAACGAATTTATCAATATATACTATATAATTGAGTACATAGTATTCTTTATCTATATTTTAGAATTATTTATGTTAATATTAAATGTTCAGTTTTGAGCAGCACTTAATTACTTTTCTCTCTAAGGAGAAAATAGTATATCAATCATCCAATAATTTGATCAGTAGACATTTTTTGTCAACACATGCGATTACTCTTCCTCTCTAAGGGGGGTGGTATGAGTTTCCTCCCTGAGGTGACATGTTCGAAAAGAACGATCTTACTCATATAAGTAGGTTGTTTTTTATTCAATCTTGACAATGTTCCTCATTATATAACATTGTGAGTAAATCATGGAGAAATAAAAATATACAAAATCTCTGACTGGCGTCGCTTTAAATTTTATTTGCATTTCACTTCAGCAATATTTCGTTCGACGAACTCCTTTCTAGATCGTCAAATAAATCTTCACAGAGTTGGTGCAAACAAGCAGGTGACAATAAATAATGAATTATCGGGAAACTCCCACCTGACAGGCGACAATGGAGTCGGTTTATGTTTATCGCTGAGGAGAGTTGACAAAATGCATTTATTAGATAATCAATTTGGTCGGATCGAGAGCGATGTATTTCATTAAAAAAAACCTCAGAATGAAACGTTATTTCAAACAATCATTTGATCGGTCAACATTTTTTTGTCCACACCTGCTAAGGGTAAGTATTAATTCACTGATATATCCATGGCAAAGATGTAATTGGAGCACAAATGAATGCAGAAATATTTTTGAATGAGTACAGGATGTTGTATCAATGATAAGTTGAACAAACCTACTTTACAGACTTACTTGTATTAGTCTCGCTGGTTAACAGACTACTACATCGGAAATGACTTTATTGTATCTAACAGGAAAAGCAGCAAATGCCCAAGGAGGTACCTTCAGTATTGAATAATACGTATTGAATAATACGTCCTTAGAAACAATTACCTAAAAAGAGTAATCGACGTTATAACCTACCTTGGTATTTATGTAATTACCAAAAAGTAGTTCGACCCAGGCTAGTCGATTATTGTCGGGGCTGGACGTGGGTAAGGAAAATATGTTTTCATTACAGTCGAAGTAGATGGAAAAACAGTAATCTCTGGGGCGCCAGTTGAACGGATTCAACAGGAAAGGGGTGGAGGAATAGCCAAAAAGTCAACAACGAAGCTCCAAGCTTGAAAATTATATTAAATTGATATATACAAATAAATATTAACAAACGTCACTATCAAGTGTTCAATAACTCAAAAATTGATTTTCACATGTTATTTGCAAAGAACTGATGTAGACAAAATAGGCAAATATATCTACATCAAGTTTGAGAAACCAATACTTAATACAAAAAAACGTTCACAGTAAAGATATCAAAACGCCGCTATAGGCCATTTTGATCACGATTTTATTACTGGAGAACTCTTACTTCAGAACAATATCGAATCAAAAGATTCGAGTATTGAACTGACAGAGATAGACCTTCACGTAAATTGAAAATGAGGGAACAAATGAGCATTTAAAATCAACTGCCTGAATCTTAATTTATCCAGAATCTACTTTTCGATTAACTTTAATCAAACTCGATAATCATTACCCCCGTCAACAGCTTTCTTAGGTGCACAGAGAAAAGGAAAATGCTCAAAATTATCCTCTAATTTTGAGAATGAACTGTTGATTTCAGTACTCAGACCGCTCCAAAATATATCAACAATATCATTTTCGATATTTTTTCTTATATACTTGCTACGGCTCTCCGTTGGTACTTTCTAGAGTATCTCCTCATATCTCAAAGAATGATATGTATGCAGAATTTCTCCCATTACCAGATAAATATGCCTTGAAAGCTTTTTTTACCACCAATAAAAGGTCTGACAGTGCTCGACGAGAATCTTTCAAAGGTGATCATATTATTGTTATTCAAAAAACCTTTAGGTTTCAGACAGTTCCTTGCTAGAACCTTGCTTTTGTGTCGGCTTTACGATAGATACTAATCTGAATCGTTTTTAAATCCTGGCCGTGAAAATCTCATCGGTTTTATTTACTCCTGCTTACTAGACAACCCACCAACCCAGCAATATACTGAAAAAATAACGAACCTACAGGGCGGCTCTACTGATTCTTCTGAATTGAGAAATTTAAACCGTTACAGTTGGTTTTTCAACGCCAAACGTGGTCGTAGAGACACCGAATGAGACAGTAACACCAGAAAACATAAAAAAATCCGCAAAATCGTTTTAAATAATCAAAAAGTGAAGTTGCATGACTTAGTTGACATTGTAAAGATATCAAAAGAAAGTGTTGACTTTGTATTGCATGAGCATTTGATCATGAGGAAACTTCGCTCAAAGTGGGTGCCGCACAAGCTCATTGTTGACCAAAAACAAGCAGTGTTTGGCCATGTTGAAACACAATAATCCAGGTTTTTCACATTGATATGTAACAATGGAGAAACTTGAATCCATCACTCCACCCCGGAATGAAAACGATCGTCACCTGAGTGGAGAACAACTGGTGAACCTCGTCCAAAGCGTCCGAAAGCACAACAATCGGCTGGAAATATTACGGACTCGGTATTTCGAAATAAACCACGAGCTAA
This sequence comes from Leptinotarsa defecta, assembly GCA_015342085.1. Taxonomy (NCBI): domain Eukaryota; kingdom Metazoa; phylum Arthropoda; class Insecta; order Coleoptera; family Chrysomelidae; genus Leptinotarsa; species Leptinotarsa defecta. The sequence goes on along the minus strand of WOGO01000965.1, from coordinate 10,807 downwards.
TTTCAAAGTGATGGATTCGGAAATATCATTGAAATAGTAATCAACTCGCATTTTTTAAATTTGAGTTCAAGTTCAAGATGTTTTAAAATATCAATTATTTTTTTTAAATCCTTCAAAACAATGTTTTTGTCGTTAGCGCCATCGTCCGAATACCAACAAATAAATCCGGATGATAAGCTTCTAGTGAGCTCGTTGATGGTCAGACAAAAAAGAGCAGGTCCTGAGGGATCACCTTGTTGAACACCTGTCTCAGACAGAATTAAATATTCACCTAAACTCAAATAGGAAACTTATTCATTACACTGACTTAAGAAGGGATATAATCCTGGAAACGAATCTTCAACTTTACGAAGCATGATGTTCTATCAGTCATTATTATATCTACGAGCAGCATGAGCAATAGCTTCACATCCACCTGCAGTACCGGAACCAAACTGTAGTGGAGGTAACATCGATTTCAGTTCGTCTTTAATCCTCATACAACCAAGTTTAGCTACCAATCGACGATAAAAGGTAGCGACGGCAATCGGTCTTACTCCTCCTTTTCCGAAGAGCACACAGTGAAGCGCCAAAAAGTATAGGACAAATTTCTGGAGAAACCCTACCAGTAGAAATTAAGTTACATAATTTCCTAACAGAAGAAAGAAATGTGTTTAAATCTGTTTTTCCGTTAATCAGCTGCCGCCCCCATACGAACGAAAACTCTCAGAAATTGATAAACTTGTGCCAGCTAAGGACTAACGAGGTCTTACCTTTTAACGTGTGATTCCTAGTTTCTGTCCCAAATTTCCAGATCTGTGACTAATGAGGTCTTGCATATCACTAGGGCGGAAAGAATCCAAACCACCAGTAGAACCAGAACGAAAAGATGTAATTGCCTCCGATACTTCATGTTCTGAAAATTGGAACACCGGAAACTCTAAAAAATCGTGTGGTAGTTGCGAATCCAGAGAATGTGTGGAGGAATCTGATCGAGGGTGTTTTGATCGGAGAACTGAAAGTGTGGATTCATCATATTCGGCCAACGTATCACTTGATTCTGATAGCTAACCTAATGTCACCATCAGCTATTTTACTCAAAACAGGCTTAGAAAAGTTTTGGTTATATTTCCTTTTATCGATCTGAGATGGAATGACATTGGTCTTGGAATTAAGAAGTTTGATGTTTTTCTTTATAAGAGATGCGAGAGAAGATCTACGGGAGTCCTTGGCATGTGGGATGGAGAACAAAGTATAAGGGAAAGTTAACAAGTTTTCCCAGCTTGTTGGAGAGTTTGTATGTAAACATTCTTCTATAATTTCGCAAAGGGCAGAGGCAGAGCAATTTCTTGCAGATTTGGGAATCCTTTTTATAATGTGACTGGATCGTTTCAATGAGGACAATTTTTCATGAAACGTAGTACTGAATGACGCATCTTTATTAGAATGAGGCAACATTACAGAATCGACAGCTTGTGTGAAAGCTGTCGATTCTGTTCTGTTGCGAAATTTTATGAACTCTACCATTATGAATTTTGAGATCTTTCGTTGTTTTAAAGGATTTTTCACAAATTTTACAGAATTTGTAATCAAGAGGAGGGACATCATTAGCAGTCATTGAAATGAATGATATACAGCTACGGAATTAACCTAAAAAATAGAATGATTATATGCAAGTTGTTTAAAATGAGCAAAATATGTGTTTTATATATAAAAGATATATTTTAAGAATACTTTTAGTTGAACTGGTCCACTTGAATGATATTTTCACCTCCTGAATTTGACGAACTTATTTAAAAATGACAGTTGTCAAAAATTTTTCTCAAATGCAAATATTTTCCTTATTTCGATGAGAACTGGCTGAACTGCAAATTTGTGGGTCTCTCTTATTACTATGAATTGTGAATTATTTCGGCAGTGAAAAAAAAAATATTTTTTTTATGGTGAAAACGCTTTTTCACCGTATTGGTGAATACTAAAGGGCCATCGACCTAATTCTTTCAGCTAGTGTACAGTTGGTTGTCCTTCAGTTCTTTCTCTACATAATGCCTGCAAGGTCTCCAAGTTGGTTTTGTTTTCTGCAAAGCAGTTTCCTAAGTCTGATAATCTATTCTTCATAGGTTTCACTTTTGTAGTTTCATACATAATTAGGACTCGCTTTGTGCGTTTGAGGGATTGTGTAGTATGTTCTGAGGGTAACAGATTTCGGCAATACTCCTTAGTGTAGATGTTTCAGCTATTTGGAGATTATTCATTGCAGGATTACAAGAACTTGAATAAATTATTTTTGCATATTTGAGAAGTGGATGGCAGATCATTTAAGAATGTGGAACGCTTCACTAGAAATGCTTCAAATTTAATAACAATACAGAACATCCGCATTTGAAAAATCGTCAACTTATGCTGGGGTAAAAATATATACTAAACTCCCTAATCTCATGAAGGCCTGTAATACTATCGAATTAAAAAAATCACTGAAAGATTTCTTATTGGCTAAATCTTATTATACATTACAAGAGTATTTCGCTGATTGAGTTTTTGTGGATATCTGTGTGTAAATAATCTTATTCTTTTATATTTTAATTTTACATTTTTACACTTGTACATCTATACGTTTTTACATTTTTATTTATACATATATGTATATATATCTGTATTTTACGGTCCTATGTTTATATGTATTGAATGTATACATATTTATAAGTATAAGTTGACATGTTCGATACCATGTAGTTGGTCCATGAATGAATAAATTTCTTTCTTTCTTTCTTCATAATTTTGCATGTCATCCTTGCGTATTTTCTCAACTAACTCTTTCGCCTCCAGATATTCCCCATTTCAAATCTTCAATTATTTATTCCAAATCAATATTTCGAGTGAAACTTTGTTTATTCATAATACCCTAAAATTATGTATCCAGTGCATACGCTTTTTTTTTTAATAACAGTGTATGAATGTCACAACTCAATAGTTTTTATATATGATGGAATTGGCCTATACTTGATGATACTTGATTTTCAATAATTTTTAATTCTTAATGAAGTGAAAGTGAAAATTTATGTATGAATCAGCCAAAAATTGATTTGACATACAGAGAAATGAACTAGACATAATGATAAAAAAATAGTAACTTCAATTTTTTTTGTTCCATTTTGAAATGAAAATTATGGTTGATTCTTACTTGAAACTGTTGCTTTCTTTACTTTTATCACAAGAAAGTCACAATGTAAATCAATGGTAGAGTTCATACCCTACAATTTTACTTTATTTTTTGTTTGAATTCAACAAAAGTTGTTCAGTGGGCACTTATTCTTTAAGGATAGCTAAAAGTTAACGAACGTGTTTGTTACAAGAAAGATGCTGAATAGACAGATGGGTTTAGACAGATAGATATTTATTGCTCTAAGTAATCAATCAGTTGATTCAGAAAACACAAAAAAGATTAGATATTTATTGGTATAAATGAAAAAGAAACTTTCGATACAAAAACAATATAATACAATTATCCTCATAATATGTAAAAAGAAATATTAAAAAAAGAAAACTTACACCTAGATCGAAATGTTAAAGAACTAAACTTTGAAAACGTAATTGATTATGGATTTTTTTGAATGCATCAATAGGGTAAAAAAAATTGGGCCTGACTCATTTGCCACCCTCAAAATTTGTGACATTGGACTATTGGATGTATAATTTCTGGAATGTGTACAATATTATCTTCCATAGTTTCCCTTTGTCTTACTAAAATTGATAATATTAAGAATTTCTGGACAATAATGGTGACTTGCCAACAACTTGTATAGGAACAATAAACAGTAGTCATCAAGAATTTATTCTGGACTCTAATGATTAAGTACGGTATTGTCATTGTTCTTATGAGTACTGTGTTTAAAAAAAAATGCCGGCTAGTAAATAATATAAATAACCTGGTATATTACTATATGCAGAACTGGTCTCTAATACCTCAGGTAACAGCAGGCGCATGATCCATATACTCTTTCAGATAACAAAAAATGTTAGCAGTTGAATAGCCTTTCATGGTTTTAGCGCGAATATGTCTTTAAAATTACTTCCATAGTGGGCGGCAATTATTCAAAAACTCGAATAATTACAAAATCGGAGAATACAATTTGGTTTCGTAGCTATATTTCTATCTGATCTATTCAAATTTTGATTACACCACTGGTTAGCTGGGGGATTAAAGAATTTGCTACTCCCGAGTGAAGATTATGACGCACCGCACGCGGTAGAGGGGAAAGTGCCGACATTTTGAAGTCATTTTACTGTTTCGAGTTTTTCACTTAGTATAATTTTTGACTCGGAGAAGCTACAACGTTCGTTTAAGTTTCAATCGTCAGCTCTCGTCAAAAACTGTTATGTGTTTAAAACATTAATGCAAAATAGTTATAGCGTATATATACAGGGTCCATCAACGATAGACGGATGAACGATACCTGATTGCCTTTCAGAGATACAACAAAATGTTTCGGGATATAGTTGTAGAAAAATATGAAAGCTATGTTCAATAATTATTACTAATGCATAGGGTTTTCAATAAACATGTGACAGACCAAACTTATGTTTTTAAAATAAAATACTAGAGATATTTTCACTCGACTGAATTTTTTGGGCAGAGTGCTTCTCAAAAATATAGGGTTGTTTGGGTTTATACCGGCTGATTCAGAACTTATAGTGAAATTCATGTCAAAAATGGATTTATTCAACATCAAATATCACCTACTCTATCAAATGGAATAGGGAAATTTTTCAACAAAGTATCTTTGAGGATAGCGTGAGAATTATCCTATCCATTGGGCCATTCCAGAATAGTCCACATTATGGCTTTTAGAAAATGTGTAGATTTACTACTTTATGTCCACTGGAAACGTATCCAATGCTTGAGGAAAGTATGAAAAAGTCGTTAATTAAATCTATCTACAATTTTTCTTCGAACATCAATTATTGTTAATGTAATAGAGCAGAAAACTTCTTTGAATCATTCTATTTTCCTTCTGATTTTGTTGGTTTTTCGCAGCGGGCCAATCCTTTAACAAAAAATAGAAATCTGAGGAAACTAGGTCTGGAGACATTACTGCTCCTTCAGAAAAGTATCAATTGTGATTCTAAACAGTTCAAACAATCATCAAACATTTTTATTATCTTTCTTCCACGTTTACTCCTTGTGCTTTACACTCTCTCTGTTTCCTGAAACATGTTTTTCGAAAAATCTGGAATCTAATGTAACATCTACTCGGAATGTAGATCATTTCAGTTATATCAAATCTCCCTTGGAACATTTGAATGTTATAAGAAATGTGAACAAACTGGACATTCAGTTATTGAGCAGGTGAATTTATAATTGAAATCTACCATTTTTCTTCCTCGAAATGAAATTGTCTACCGAAGAAATGGAAAATATTATCTACATTTTGCGTGATCTTCGATATCCTAACTCAAGGTCTATACGACTAGAGAGTTTTTGGAGGGTTAAAGGAAGATTTGAGGAAACAGGTAGTGTCAAACATAAGAAAAGGCAAGTAGTAAAAAAATTGAAACAAATTTAGAAAATGAATTAGCGGTGAAAAACCTCGTATAAGTACAAGGAAAATTGCAAGAATTGGATATAAGTCATACTTCTGTGAACAGAATGTTGATCAAAAAATGTTTGTTCATCCATACCGAATTGAATTACATCAAGAGATTTGTGAAACGGATTATGATACCAAAGTTCGGTATTGCAAACATTCTTCAAATTCAATTAGGTTAGTTTAGGTCAAAAGTGAGTGGGTCTATTCGACCCTCCACCGCATCCTACAAGGGTTTATTGTGGCTCACACCTATTCACACTTGACCAAATAAACCCAGCTTCGTAACGAAGCCGATTAGTTTATATGGTGAGTGGTTTTTCAGGTCAGATGGTAAGAGTGCGGCCAAACTTTGAAAACCTGATTCGTTCCGCAGCGGGGCAGGCACAAAGTATGTGCTCTGCTGTTTTATCATTTCCCAAACAGGCGACACTGAGTGTCTTCCGACAATCCAAGTTTCTGCATGTGATGATTCAGACGACAGTGACCTGTGAGAAGGCCTGTTAGACATCGTAGTTCATCACTACTGTTGTCCAACAACTGTTTGGTTTCAAGCTTTGAAGGATGAATGAACGCCTTGGAGCGAGCCGATCCTGGAAGATATTGCCAGAAGTCCATAAATCTTCTTGCCATCCAGGTGTTCAATGTTTGGCAAAACCTAAAGTGATGCCAATGACAGGTTCTGGTCCGATGAAGCTGTATGCAGCACCATCCTTTGCAAGAGAGTCATGCCAGTATGGCCAGGAATCCAGACCAAAGACAATTTGACAAGTCTTCGTATTGAAAGAGTCGTTTTTGGCAGTTTGATCCATCTGTAAATTCGAATTCAATTAGCGAAGAATCGAATATTTTTAAATATGTTTTGTTTTCTAACGAGTCCACATTTAAAGGTAACATAATATGCACTGCTACTCAACAGATAATCCCCTTTGGATGAGAGAAGTCGATAACCAAAATAGATGATCAATGAATGTTTTGAGTAAGAAATAAGGGGGGATATCTTTGAGGAAAAGAAGAAGAATTTGCTCGGTCTCACACCAGTATGCCAGACCGATTTTAAACATGATAAACTTTTATAAAGTCATCAGCAATGATTCTGTATAACAACCAGTGTTGAGTTTGGCAGCCACTCCAATACCAGTGAACAAGTTACCAGTGGAGTCGATGAAAAAAATATTTCTCTCAACATAACATATTATGTTAATAGATATTGAGAAAAATTACAGAGATTTAGATAGAGGATGAGAGAGTGTAATCCACCCTTTAAAGATGGAAATCGGGCATGACTGCTTTCAGAAAAATACTGTCAGCTTGAAATTCACTGGGTGTGTTAAAAGATATGTTACGAACATTTCCTTTGCAACGGGGAAGACGAGATGTAATTCACCCCTGAATAATACAAACCCGACATGGGTTCTTTCAAAAAAATACTGCTAGCGAGAAATCTACAAGTTGTGTTGGGAGACATTTCATATTTCATATTAATATAATCTGTTTGTAAAGGGGGTGAGCGAGTGTAACCCATTCGAAAATAATAATAATTATAATAGCATTTATTGCTCAACAGATTGTACCATCCCCTTAAACAGCAATATTAGAATAACAAAAGTTAAAGAAAAAAAATGCTACCTCAAAAATAGATAACTACAAGTAGAGTGGAATAAAAACAACTAAAATACTACGTATTTCGTATTGTATGCTCAATTTGCTTCAAACCATCCCAGAATAATTCAAAAGAGTTACAAATTTTGTTAAAATTATTACACATAAGGACATTGTTTCTGGTTCAGGAATAAAAGAAAGTTGATTTTTTTCTACCTGTGAATGGTGGTATCTTGAAATTTAGTTGGCATGAAATAGTCGCTGAGCTTTTTCTAAACCCCAAGATTTCAAAGTTGAATCTGTCCATCATCAACTTGTAATCTGTTCCTTGCCGTGGATTTATACTGCAATTGTGCACTATGAAACCGTACATACTAGAAGCTTCTGAAAGTTCAAAATCAATGTGCGAAAGAAAACTCAGTTCAGAATTAAAGAAAACATCCTGATCTTTTAGGGAAGAATCTCGTAATAAGTCAGTTCCATTCTGATTATATGAGAATTCAAAGATTTTTTTTCTTTGTATACATTACAGTTTTACATCAAATACATACAAATTTGATCTTCCTCTTGAAGATGATCACTTGGTGATCGAAACACGTGTCGAGGTGTTAAAATAACGGTGTTGCGAAAAAACTCCAGTAATATTCATTACTACACCAAAGGTTCCAAACAGTGCATCACAAGTATCAAATACATTAATGTACGAAGTCTGTTCACAAAATGTGGTGAATTTTCATTTTTCTCAAAAAATATTTATTTATCAATTTCTATTTTATCGCCTTCAAAGTGGTCCCTCTCAGATATAATACACTTTTGCTAGCGTTTCTTCCAATCCTCGATATGCACTTTTTGGTACGTCCTCGAGCTCTCTCAGCGATTCGGGGAACAGGAAAAGTATCAAGGAACCAAATCTGGTGAATACGGTGGCTGAAGCCTTATTATGGTGTTGTTTTTGTGCAAACAATTACGAATACGCGATGGCGAATGAGCAGGTGCATTATCGTGATGCAAAAAGCTATGAATTGTTTTTTCACAATACCGAAAGTTTTATTTATATTGCTTTCCGCAAGCGGCGCCTAATCCCAAGATAATACTCCAAATTGATCGTACGACCATATGGCAAGAACTCCTGATGCCATACGCCACAATAATCGAAGAAAACAGTGAGCAAAACCTTAACGTTTGATCGAACTTATCGTGCTTTGTTGGTCTTGGCTCTCCTGGGCTCTTCCATTGGGACGATTTGATGTTTGGTTTTGATGTCATAACCATATATCCATGATTCGTAAGCAGTTATGACCCTTTAAAGGAAATCTGGATCGTCGTTGACGTTATCCAACAATTCCTGAGCGATGCTCAAGCGAGGGTTTTTTTGGTCAGAATTCTGTAGTTTTGGAACGCCACACGCTTCATGCCCAAAATTCACGAAAAAATGGCATTACATGAGCCAACCGATATGCTGACATCCTCAGCAACTCCTCTAATAGTGATTCGATGGTTCTCCACAATTTTCTTCACACTCAACATTTTCATCGGTTGTTGACGAGCGTCGTCTTTCACATCTTCTCGACCTTCTGTGAAAAGCTTATACCACTTGTGAACATTTTTCTGGCTCAGAGTACAATCATCGTATGCCACTGCCAACATTTCAAGTATTTTTGAGCACCTAATTTCATTTTTACACAAAATTTAATGCAAATTCTTTGATCCATTTTTTTCGATAGCAGAAAATCGCCGAACACACCAAACACTTCTAACTGTTATGCCTGTCACTAACAAACTGAACATATTTAATAGCTGAAACTGTCAACATATGTTCGAGGCAAGTGTATCTACATAAAAAATATATAAGTCGCTAATCGAATGTTCGTAGCCCGCGAAATTTGAACATTCACCTTACGTATCGTATTCTTACGTTTTTACCCGTGAGTTCACCAATAATTGACTACACTGGATAATCAAACTTGAATTTATTGCACTTTAAAAAAAACAAACACTTCAACTAAAAAATTCAACTACTATTTTAATATCTATCGCCTTACTAGATTACTTCGCGTACCGCACTGTTACGTCCACTTCACTGTGTACTTGACTGTCCGAATACGCTTGTAGCCAGCGTTTAAATAACTCAATGGAACATCGTAGAATTTCGCCGAAGTTCTGTCGACATCGGTAGCATGTTTCTTGCTCTTTCTTGAGCGGCAGGTAACATTAGATATTTCCACGCTCTACAGCTGTGTCACGTTTGGTTTATGGTTACCAGTGGCGGCCGGCGTGATTTCTTTTCGGGCATGATTTACAACAATATGTATGCATATGAGTGATCATCATATTATAATGCATTCAAATTAACAATAAACTCCCACTGAAAATCGGGCAAATTCTTGACAAACTCGAATTCGATGCTGTTGTGAAAAAACTTCTTGGGATTATTTCTTATTTATTATATTATAATGTGTCACATGTACTACCTGTACCTGAAATGGTTAATGAATATTATATTCTATTCTATGTTCATTAAAATGTTGGTAATTATTTTTGTTTTATGTGATACATGGATGATTGTATTATAGGTTTGTATTTGTGGAGTGAATAAATCTTGACTAGTCTGATGAGTCGTGTACTTTTGTATAAAACTTCAACGGAGGAAAATATAGTGTCTGTCACAAATATGTATGGCCTCGTTAACAGAAGCCAAACCAACGTGTATTGTCCTGGTCAGATGTCCTTATTGAAAGATAGAACTGAAACCTCTGGTGTAGAATAAATTCAAAACGAACACTACTCCCTCACAACAGAACTGCAACACTCTTCTCGACACGCGTTTCACTAACCAAGCTGGTGTCATCAGGAGATCAGCTATAGCTCATCTGCTGATGCAGTTCTGGTGTGTAGAAACGGTACTTGTTTTGGAGATGCCTTCATGGCAATATATATTTTATTTTGAAAATAAGGATGGTTGAGAATTTCACATGTCAGTTCGGATCATTGAAGATTTTAGGGGATAAGTACATGTTTTAAGAAATATAATTATAAAACCAAGCCTAAAATGAAACGTGAAAGTTTGTGTATGTAAGATACAATAAATACCTATATTTTGCTTTCATTTTCCACTAATGATATGTACACATAGTTGCTATCATTTGTCGACCAAATAAATAAGTTCAAAGGTCGAAATAACAAAAACATTTCGTATTATAAGGAATAATGACAATTTGAAAATAATATTTTTCCTACAATAAATTTTAATGAGAAATAATCATATGTCTAATTTTTTGAGTGTGATAATATTTTGATACAATATTATTGACTAATTTGAACTTCAATGACAATGAAAAAGAAAGGTTTTGACTTTTTACTTCTTCATTTATATACAGGAAATGTGGGAATCTTCCATAGAAAGGAGGGAAGCAATCAATTTGAAAAACTTAACTGTGTACAAAGATATGTAAATCATGCAAAGACGTAATTTTCAGACACAAACCGAAAGAAAAAGCCCCCTCGAAACAGATATATAAACATTGAATTACCCGAAAAAAACTTTTTTTTTTCAATACAACCACTTTTATAATTTTTGGGAAAGAAAGTTTTTGGCTTTCTACTACTCCATCTTGATACAAAAAAAAGGATGAGGGAATCTT
>WOGO01000964.1:0-19991 GCA_015342085.1 Leptinotarsa defecta | reverse complement strand
GTGTTATAATCGTATTAATATTCTTGAATTATCTGGTTCTCCTTATAATAAAGCCCAACATTCGATTCGCTGATGAAATAGCCTGGTCTATGTGGAAAGTGAAGATACATAACAAGGATATTGGACTTTTCTCTATTCTGCAATGTAATCCGAATGAAGCACTCAAAATGGAGGACACTAAAACACTGATGTCATTGCCTTTATTTCAAGCTGAGGGCAGACCAATGCAACCAGCAGTGAGGAAAACATTCACTAAAGTTTTATAACAAGCATATCCATTTGCACAAATTATGTCTAAACTGATACATTTTCTGTTGATCAGGCAGATTTCTTTACATTTCGTCACAGATTGTGATTTTGTTTCCTTGCTACAGTGGTTTAATTTTTGATTTGATTTTGACATGGTAATGTTGTTTGCGCTATGGAATAACATAATTTATATTGTATGCCATATAGTATTTTTTGACAATGTTTTGCTTTCTTTCGATCTTCAAAATGTTTGTCAATCTGTTTTTGTAAATTTATCTAAGCAAAAGGTTCTTTATTATATTACTCTTCATACGTTTCCAAAAAAGAAAAGTTTTTGGCACAAAACAATGAAAGAGTGGATCCGACTAAAAAAAATTGTTCTGAATTCTTACCATCATGTAGTATCACCCCAGAAAAAATCGCGAAAATCCGTATCCCATAAAATACAGTTTAGCCAATGAACTATTAGGTATTTTCATTTATTCTAAAACTTTATGTTTTCTTATATTGATTTAAATAATGAATTTAATTCATTTCATGAATATATAGTCAGATTGAATACTTTTTGGGAGTTGAAGAATTGAAATAAACATATAGCAGTAATTGATTACAGACTCTTCACAGTTCGAAGAAACCATATCATAAGTTCAGTACGATCAAGGGACCTATCCCTGACCTAAGCGGCCATATGGTTTATCGTTTATCAATGGCTGGAAACTAATATAAGAATGTTAAAATTCGAGTGCCATAAAATTCACTCGAGTGAAAGTTCTTTTAGTCAAACATAGTTCGCTGAAAAGAAAAGCATCAGCTATTGTGGTGGTACATATATCTATGTAAGTACTATGATAGATCATGCAAGTAATCAAAAGTCTCAAAAAACTCTCAAATGGTTTGTTCAGACAAATATCGCAGAGGCCATCTGTATTTACGATTGATAATATAATAAGGCACATTCAGTGATATATTTCGTTTGTAGACATTGACACAGAACATGACAAGAATGTAGGTGTTCTGTGATCGTAGGCACGTAGTGCTGTCAACTGTCAATAATTTCAAATTTCAACGGTTGTTGGGTTTGAAATCAATCCAAGTCATATATAACTATAAAATAAACACGATAGACGTTGGTGCAGCTGTATAAAAGTTGCCAGAAATGAGGTGGATTTTAAAATAATAAAAAAAACTAACTTTCATAATAAATCAAATAAATTCAAGTGGTTATTATTTAGTGAACAAACATTAACAATGGGGTTAGTCAATAGCAAAATAGAAAAACAAATCTGTGAAAGTGAACCGCAAGAAGAAATCCATCCTTCGACGCCTCTCACGACTCCCACGAAAGTAAATACCGAGCTAGATCCTCGTTCTCCAAGTGCATATATTTCGAGAACTCCCTTGGAGGTAACTATTAGTGAAATTAGGGATAGGACTAATCTACCACTAGTTCGGGTAAAGATTAAGTATACCAATCATGTAATTATGTAGAATTTGAATATGTGTTTGAAGATGGAAGTGAAAATTGTTCACTATCTTCACTGTAATCATTGATTTTGATTTTTAACATTAATTTAAACGTAATGTGAAAAAATCGGTGAATATTGTTTAGGTATGAGAGGCATCATAATTCAATCACTTTCATTTCCTGAATTACAAATTCTAACATTACCTTATTATGTTTAGTGATCCACGTGTAGAGCAGTATTTTGAATTAAACATGTAAAATCACTAATTATGATTCATAGATTGATCTTAATTTAAAGTTTTTCAAGCAAAGTTTAGTCAAAATAGGAAATAGACCAGATTCAACAGGCTATACAATCGAAAACAAGTACTTTTCCCAATCACCAGAACTGCAATACACTTTTCGATGTGCTTTTCACCAATCGAGTTGGCGTCTTCAAGAGATAAAGAAAACTGTTTTCTTCATTACCTGAAGATGCCTACTTGGTTGTTAAACGTGTGTCAAGCAGGATACTTCAGTTCTGGTAATTGGGAAAAGTACTTGTTATGGATTTATTCTACGCCAGCGGTTCCAGTTTAACCTTTTATCATGCTATACAGAAACAGATCAGAAAACTCGTTCTTTCAATTATTTTGGGAAGTTATTCCGACCTCTTATGAAGTTAATGTCTTATGAGCATTTTATCAAAACTACTTGAATTTTAAAAATACAAAGAGTAAAAATGTGCTGAAAATGAAAACCCAATTTCATGGTTGAATGCTATAAAATTGAATTCAGGTGAAAGTCTTCATCAGTTAGCCAGTTTTGTAAATATAGGTGTTAACATAAAATTTTGTCATCGTAAAAAAGATGACTCAATGGCAAAGTATGAATAAAATACACAAGGTAGTAGTTGAAATATACCGCCAGGCTGCGAAATTCCTTTGAATGAAGTTCTAAATTTTTGTTCTCTATATTTCTGTTCTCTATATTTTTTTAGCAAGCTCAATGTCTTATCAATCAGATGGTTATTTAATTCTTTATCTAAATTCATCTTGAAAGTTGTCAGGTTTGTTTTTATGATATATTTAAAATCTGCCCATTTGCATCACACCAAATTTTTATTTTCTCAATATCAGAATCAAGACACTCGACAAAGGCAACGCAATCGTCATAATTATTGTTTCTGAGAACCAAAATGAAACTTTTTTTTAGTTTGAAATTTAAATTTTATACTTTTCTCAATGATTTTAAAAATTCTATGAAAGTACAAATATATCTATGCCATTATAGTTGGTATAAGGTGTTTTATTTTTGTAAATACCTGTGATTATGCTTTCATTTGCTTGTAATGATTTTCTTTCAAGTGGATACCATTATTTGTTGCAGCTATTATCAGCAGTTTCTGAGAAGCTTGAAAATCTTGCAGAATCAGATTCAAATATTTTTAACAACCAAACTCTCAAAGAAAAAATAATATTAGGAATCGACCCTAGATCCCCTGCAGTAGATTTTACAAGGACTCCTATAATTATTTCTACTGAAGAAAGCGACTTTCCGAAAAAACTACACAACAAAAACTTAGACAAAGTTCGTCAATCCATCTACAGCACGCCTAAATCTGGTTTGGAAAAAACAACAAGCTCTGAATGTACAAAAGAAAATATCTCACCAAAACTTATTGATAGTAGTCCCATCAAACCGAGGCAGGAGAATTATAAAAGAAAGTCACTAATAGGATTGCTCGAGACTAATATTGATTATACTGAAACAAATTTGGATGACATTATAAAGAATAAAACTATAATCAGTGTGATGGACCCCCGGTCACCCAGCATAGATTTCCATAGAACACCTATTCAAATATTAGAAAAAGTTGAGGATGGATTGAACGAGGTAAGAACCAAAGGAGATTTTGAAGAAGAAAGTAAGGGATCTATTGTGGATGATAATAATAGTCAAACTGAGTGCAGTGTTAGTTCAGTGAGCGACAGAAACATTTATGAGAAAGTGAATGAAGAAGAAAAATGTGAATTGCTAGATGATGATTTGCACAAAAATAATCCAAGCATTCAGGAAAACATAGACACAGAGAATGAAAGCAAATCTGTCCCAGTGACACCTTCCGATATAGTTAGGCCTATAAGTCCCATTTTGGTAGAAAAGCAAACAAAATCTGCTCCGGCAACCCCACCAATGGTGAACATTACCGCAAATGTTAAAGAATTAGATAAAAAACTCACCAATCTCATATATGAAGATGAAGATATAGTGGTTTGCCCTAGAATAGTTAAATTGAAGGATACTGTTGTACGGTCACCTCTGAGGAACTGCAATGGAAATGAACCAATGAAACCAAAGCTCAAAGTTAGTGATAAACCAAGAAAGTTAGATTATGCCGTCAGTAAAATCCCTGTTTTCAGAGATAAGGTAAGACGGGGAGATATACAGTGTGAAAATACACCTCCAAGAAATAGGGATGTAAAAAAGGTGAAGGCAAGAAAAAGCCACTGGGATAATGGCGATAATACCTTGTACTTATAGTTTCTCTTCAGTAGATCAGTCTTACCGTCAAGATCTTTTCAGAAGCGGTATTGTTCTGAAGGTTTCGGTTATTTCCATGGCAACTTATGCAAATTAGAGATTTCTTGCCAATTATGATCTCTATTGAATTGGAAATTTTCAAATTATTAGTTGAGTATTTCACATTACCATTGTTATAGGTATAGAAAATTTGTTTCACTACAATGATATAAATAGTTTTGTACCTGCCCTGTTTGTTTAGCTAATAGTTTTGCATTTGACTCCCATTCAAATTCCTTGAATATTAAGGTTAATTTTATAATTTGGATTACTTTTGAGAAACCTTTCATTATCAACCTTTAGCTAATTGATAATGTAGACTTTGAATTGATTGATATTTTAGTTTGATAATATCTAAAATAAAGGAAATTTTTCTATTCATATTGATCAAGTTTTGTAGCATAAAATTCATATTGTTGTTTCATTTTATGTCTCCTGTATATGTTTCACTGCTATTTAATTTTCATAAAATTAAAAGTTTTTGAAATCATTTTAATTTTAATTTCTCACAGTTATACTCACTCCTCGTATCTTTGAATCCATCTATAAAAATTTATTTTTTTCCAGGGTTAAGAAAATATTCATTTAAACAATGAAGATAATTCTGATTCATAATTATATTATTACTTCATTAGCAAATAATGCTCTTGATAGTACAGTCAGTCACTAAAAAAATACAAAACAAAAAAAAAAATATAAAAATAGAGACAAGTCAATGCCATAAATGGGGTTATCGTCATCACCTTTTGTTACTCTGGATTATCCATGTTGATTTGGACTATGATATCTAGTTTTTCAAGCATGTTGAAAGCTATGCTGATTTCATTTTGATATTTTCTTTAGCAACATTACACCTCTATGAAGTTCTGATCTGATGAAATATTTTGGTTTAAAATTATCAACATTATTGACTTAATTTGTCCTTTAGCCTTTATTATTGATAAGTTATTTCTGAAGGATGGGGTAATTCAATAGGTTTGGCAAGGGTGGTTAGGTTAGGTCAACCAAAAAATTGGTTCTACGCACTCAACTGCTATTTGAAGGTTGGTTTGATTCCACCCATCAATTTTTATTGCATATAGTCCGACCTGTGCTAGGAATCGTTTGTTAGAAGGTTAATCCTAAGCTCACACGTGTTGCTGTTATAAAGAAGAAGAAAGTTGCTAGGATTATAAATATTCTAACATATTTAATGAATAAATTTGAATAACCACTCACATTTCCTTTGTTCACATGTGAAACTTACATACTAGACACATTCATACCCCTCAATTGCCTGTTAATTTGATTACATTATCACCAGTCTTGCAACATTGACTGGGAGGAACTTTCCAATCATACAGGTAATGCTTTCTTTTCATTGTTTGCTCCAAACACATCAGTCCACTATTCACTAAGTTTTTGAAAAGCTTCACCATTTCAGAAGGTGATATACTGTGGGTAACAAGATTGCTATTTTTGCAGCCTCTTGACGTCCATTCGGTATCAAATCTAACGTCATGTACACGAAGGACATTATTCACTGGTGCCAACCAGAATCCGACGCTTACGTCCTCGTTGTTGAAAGACCTATAACAAACCAAAAAAAGATCTATTTTACTTACTGAAAATAAACTTATTCACTAAAAGAGAAATTCAAAAGTATAGTATAACTTCAATAAATAAAAACAAAATAACATAGTTAGATCCAACACCAGCAGTACTTCTAAACACTAGAATTGCAACACTTATTTCAACGCGTTTTTCACCAGCCAAGTTGGCGTCTTTAGGGGAATACGTGGACAAATTATGTACCCTGTTAGATATAAATAGATGGGGTGAGTTAGGAATTACACTACTTAATCTCCTGAAGATGCCAACTTGGTTGGTGAAACTTGTGTAGAGAAGATTATTGCATTTCTAGTGTTTTAGAGTAGTGTTTAATTTTGATTCATTCTATGCTGCAGGTTTCAGTTATACCTTTCACTATAGAATAATAAGTTGAAAAAAATTGTCAAAACTAAATAGGTTAGGAATTTATGAAAACTGGATTTAAAAGTTCACCAAAAAAATCTACCTTGCTGCAGGTGTTATAATTGGTTTCTTGCTAAAAAATACTTATTTTGTCAAAACAAACACAGAAATCTTGAAATACACTGAAAAAAATTAATACGAAACATTTTTCGTGAGATATTAGTTTCAACATTTCATTTCTTCACCTTTAATATCACAGAGGGGCAAGTGTTCTAGATTACTGTGTGCAAATGTTCAGTATGAATCACACGTTAAAAGGTAAGACCTCGTTAGTCCTTAGCTCGTACAAGTTTCGATTTTTGACAGTTGTCGTTCGTAGGAGGGGAGTGACAACTGGTTAACAGAAAAACATATTTTAACAGAACAAGCCTGAGGGACCTATTGTATAGCAAGACTCGTGTTGTAGTTTTGTGAAGTATTTAATGAAAATCTCACAATAAAGTGTTATTTGAATACTTTATAATTTTCATAAAGTATCGGCCAATTCCATCACAAATACAAGTTTTATCCCAGATATCATCTCGCCAATTTACATGACGAGATACTTCTCAAGTTAGTACCTCAATTCTGACAACTGTATATTTTCAACGATTATAATTAGATTGACAGATTACCATATTTGTTTCAACATTCAGAGTGCAATTTAATTATTGAATAGAACTGGGCAATACTTGATGAAAATCCATTTTAAAGATACTAATCAATACAGTTTATTGTATGAATTTCACTATAATAGGGTTTATATAGAGCGAAACACGTGTCGCGTTTTTTTTGCAATTTATTTATTTAAGATACTTTATATTATGAGAAACATGAAAACTGGAACCTTTTTTTGTATGAAAAATCAAGTAAACTGTATGGTGTTACATTTAATATACATATTCCAAAGAGCAAGCATATGTAAACATATGAAAATAACTATTTGAAATGTTACTGAAAATAATTGTTACCGCAAGTAATGAGCATTCTTTGCAATGTAAGAAATCAAATTCTTAGACAGCAAATATCCACCACCAACAGCATATGGAATATATCGGTCAGAGGCAATCCAATCACTTTGTTTCCACTTTCCCTTGGTTTTAATTCTTGCATTGCCAGAAAAATAACCCCAGTACAAACTCAATTCATTTTTGGCTATTTTCCCATCAGTCTGCACATTGAGGGACAAAAAAGGATTCTTTTCTTCAATTTTTTCTAATGTCCTCTCTGAATTTTCATTAATATACATTTTTTCAATATTCATTAGCTCAGATATGAGATTTTTCAAATTAACGAAGCTATCATCATCACATTTCAGCACATACTTGAATCCCAAGCCATAATCGTATTGATCATCCAAATACTGGAAACTTCGTTTCACTTTTTCAGTTAAATTCTTATAGGAATCGTGAAGAGGTAGCATCAAAATATCCTTAAATTCCTTTTGTTCGATAATAAACTGTTGGTTTTGAGTGGCAGTGAGCCCCAAACTACCTATTACAAAGTAATGTTTAAAGACAAATTTTTCATACCTATTGCTTCTTTGATTTGTATTAGGAATTAATTTCAACCATGTATTTCTGATTGTGTTTCTTTTTTCGAGATTGTCAGGAGCCGATAAAATCAAAATGATGAGTTCGGGATTTCTAAATTTTTCATTCTGCATTACGTTGTATTCTCTGTCCGAGTTTTGCAGCATACACGTTTTGTCAATAGGCATCACACTCAAAGTAAACATGGAACCAAGAATGAAAGAAATCACAATAAACAAAAAAATCTCCAGACATTTTCGAGCTGACTTTCTCATTACAATCCTCAAATCCAGTTCTTGCAAAGAGACTCTCGAGAATGCGGAATGAAGTTCAGAAATTAACTAGATTTCAACCATTTTCAACCTCAGGTGATGAAAGTCTGGTAGTGGAAATTAATTCATATATTTTCATCATCTGAAAATCCCCTAAGGGTCTGATGGTTTGCTGAAAACAATTTGTTATAAATCGTTGTTTTGTTCATTTATGACTTTTAACTAACTGTGGTGTATTAATCATAACATTTCTTGTTGTTCAGGAAATATTTATTGTTTAATTCCGAATCCTGTGTTCGAATATTCTGTGAGGCAGCCACCACCACCAGTGTTATTCCTGCTCGAAAAAATGTTTGAAACAGATTATGAGGAAAAAACTAACATTTGATAGATAATTGTAAGTTTTGAATGGGTCTCAACATAATCTACAGTATTTCGCGCCGAAAGGTTCGCAATCGCAACACTAAACACTAGCTTATTTATTTTCTGATAGATCTGTTCGGGTTCTCAATTTATACTGTTCTCACAAACTATTTACTCTAGAGTAAGTGGTTTGTGACTGTTCCGAATCACAACATAGTCTGTGACATAGTTAACAATGCTGTTACATAATATGCTGTGTCCGAATCATACAAAACCAATGAGTCAGTTGTGGACTGAAAAAGTTTACGCGACTAGTTCAATATTCAGTTGCGTAACTGTTTTCTGATTGTTATGTTGGGGCCATACTAACAAGAAATGCCATTAATTATCGCGATAATGGACGTTAACCGTAGGTGTAGCCACGACTTAACGCGATAATTTGACAACGGCAGTAATATTGCCGTTTGGCGTTAGAAGATAGCTCAAGTGGCGGTACATCAGAGATTAACGCGAGAATTAATGCGATAAAGCGGCCACACTACGTCAGTGTCACTGTCAACGTCCATCTTCCAAGTAAAATTAACGCCGTTTTTATCGCCAATCATGAGCATTAACGTTGACTGTATTAAGTGTAGCCACCCACTTTAGCGCGTTAAAAATTATTCCGATAATAATCGCGATAATGGGCATTGACGTTAGCCGCTAGTGTGGCCCCAGTTTTAGGAACAGTCTCGGCAGAGAATCATAATAGCCTTATGTCGTATTAAAAATAACAGAAGACAGAAGTTCTGCTCCTCCTCCACCGGTCCTTGCATCAAGAAATGACCTGTACTTTTGGTAGGGTTTGTTTTGAAGAAATAATAGAATCCAATCTATATGGAGAATGATGTCCTTGAAAATGGTTTCAGGGCCGAAACGTCGAATCACTCAAAACTTGAGACGCAGTTCAACCCAAATTTCAATTAGGTAAATTCTCAAGGCATACTTGCGATTGAAAATAATTCAAACATGACAGTAAAGTGAGTTTTGAGTTTCTTTATTTGTGATTGACATCGAAGCTAGTGAGTTGCGAATAGTTTCTTTTCTGATGACTGTAATTTCCTTTCATTATTAAATGTTTTATTAAATGTCAACTAAATAGTTGTTTTGTATTTCTTTACGATAAAGAAGACACATTCGAATGAAGACGGTTTGTTAGCAACTCTCAACAAGTAACAGAACAAATGATTCAGCATGCCGGCTTTATAGTTACAGCTAGCTTTTCTGCAGAAGCTTGCTTGGCGATAGAGGGGAACTACGAGTACGCACAGATGTACCATGTTCTTTGTACTAATATAATCAAATAAATGTTATTACGGGGGTATCATCATTTGAACATGTGTATCTCGAATTTCACTCCTAGAGCGGGGTATATGAGGACCACGGGGCCCATATAGGAATTAGAGTATGAATTCAAAATTTAATGTTAAGACAACGATAAAAATAAAATAAATACACCAATAAAAATTAATTGGCGCTCCGGGGCGACATCATCGATGGAATCGATGATGTCGCCCCGGAATTAGAATAACGGGCCCCTAACATTTTTGTCAAGCCTTGCAGACGGCAAGCTGAATATAGGTGGATTATATACCCGTATCCTCATCTCCGTGATGTGATTGTGATAGTCTTGTATCCTACAATTTCTAAACATTTTAAGAATACTATACTTTCTTATCCTGTCCAGGAAACTTTCATTGGTTTCCAAAAACGATACAATTGAATAAGTGGAAATGAATTATTCCAAACATCTAAATAAAAAACCAATGTAATAAAAGACGACTTGTACTAGGTATATATTTTCTGTTCATTTTCTCATCATTTTATGTAAGTACAATTTTTTTCTCAAAATGTTTCACTATGGGATATCCAAACATTTACTAAAACACAATTTCACGGGACCATTTCTGGTTTTCTATTTTGTGCAGACTAATGTATACTAAACGTACAGAGTATATATGTCGTATGGAGTTCACTGATTTTGTGAGATGTCATTTTGAAGAAATGAAAGAGATGGGTTATTCACGTGTTACCATAACAATCTGTGATAACTACGTTTTATTGGTACAATTTCGGTTCAAGAATAACTATTAACGTCGTTTTTTATTTTCTGAATCCTCAATGTAATTCTTGTTGGAATGGCTAATTGTTGAGAAAGAAGTAATTTGTTAAGTGTGATTCATCTACTATGTGACATCGCTGAGTCATTGGTTGAAAGAAAAATAAACATAAAATCTTACAGATCTAATGTCAACGTCAACATCTACAAAGATATTGATAAATTGAACTCTCACCCTGATGCGCCTTTATTTGAACTGGTAGGCATTATGTTTAGGAAAAACAAACACGCAAATAAAGCAAAGCTAGAACATAAACTGTATTTGGCTCGTGAAGATCCAGAACCCATTTTCGATTTATCAGAATGTGAACTGCAAGACGTTCCAAGTGGGGTCTATTCTCTCTGCAGAGTGTTTCTCAAAGAATCCCTGAGGCTTGAACATAACTGTTTATCATCACTCTCAGGAGGGGGAAATTTGAAGGACCTGTTTCTGTTGAAAATTTTGGATATTAGTGATAATAACTTTAAAACGATTCCTGAAAACATTCATTTACTGACAGGTTTACAAGAGTTTTATGCCAAGAATAATAATATAAAAGCAATATGTGAAAGCTTTTGTAAGTTAACAAACCTGAGAGTGTTAGATATTTCCAATAATTCAATAAAACAATTACCAGAAGACATTGGAAGTTTGGTGAATTTGAGAAAATGTGACATGAGCAATAATAAGTTGAAAAAATTACCGAAAAGTATTTACAAGTGGAAAAAGATCAATTCTTTAGCATTGGATAGTGCCGATTTTGTTTTTCCCCCTGTAGATGTTGTCCAAAATGGTTTAAAATCGATAATGAAATTTATTTGTGAACACGAAGCAGTTCCATTCACTTACTCACCCTGTGAAGATATCGGTGAAGATGACATTGATCAGGCAATGGGAATGAAAAATTCTAGTAGTTTCCAGCAGCAGAAAGTGCAAGAGTTTTTAGAAATAGAGAAATATAATGAGATTCTTAGAAAGCAAGAAGAGGAATTTGCCAACGCTTCAAAAATAAAAAGAGAGAAACTCTTGGCTGTTTTGTCCGAACAGTCAAACCAATTTGACCAAGAACTAAACAAACTTCAGCAAAGTAAAGAGATCGAAAGGTTTCGGTTGATCGAGCAACTTCAGGAGGCTGAAAATAACGCAGATCTGGCTATAAGTCAATTACTTTCTCTGAACAATGAACCCTCAGGTCAGATCCTCGAACAAGAAAAGTTAGAAGAGGAGAGAATGCTGGCAGCAATCAATCGTTATAATGAAACTTTGAGGAAAGAAGATATCTTAGAAGCAATGGAGGATATTTTAGCCCAAGAAACGATGAAATTTAAAGAATTTGATCAGAGTCGAATTGAATCATCAAGAAGCATATTAGAACGAGAAACAAAAGATGATTCGAAATTGGTAGAAATCCTTCAAAGCCAGGATGAACGTAAAATGGAACTAGTAAACCAACTCAAAATAGATAGCGATTTACAAAGAGCTGCGGTTGGTACACTTCTTGAAAGAGGTGATGCCAGGAGCTGGGGAATCTTACAGCAGATAAGATTAGTGGAAGCTCAACTGGCTGCTCTCACCAAATTAGAAATTGACAAAAAAACTCTTCAAATGGATCAGCAGCTGAACGATTTTTGTGAAAAACGGTACAATTTATCAATACTGTTGATGGAGCTACTGGAACAACAAAAGGAACGCAGATCTCAGCTAATTTCTACTCTGCAGATTATGGAACAAAGCAACAACCAAAACATGGAAGATTTCTGGTTGAAACAATATCAGAGGTTATTGGACAAGTTACCAGAGGGATTATCTGAAGCACAAAAAAATATTTCTCCTTCACTGGCCCAAGGTCTTCTTGTTAATGGAGTGGTTCATTGCCTGCCATTCTTAGCTAAACTGACTCAAAGACAGTGCGATATTAGAATGATCTCTGATACTGATCTCCTAGAAGCGGGAGTGAACAGCGAGAAAGAACGCAGGAGCATTCTTGATGTTTTCTGGACATATGAGAAAGAAAAAGAGACTCGTGGATTTCCTAATGTTGGTGTTGTACCCCCCTCTGCACCAATGGAGGCTAGTGCATCTGCTCCTCCTTTGCCCTTGGAACCGTCTGCACCTATTTCTGATACCATTAAGGCAATAAGCTCGGCTGAGTGTGTGGTTTGTTTGGATTTGGAATGCGAGATTATATTTGTGCCATGCGGTCATATATGTTGCTGCTGTCATTGTTCAAAAAATGTTTCTGAATGTCCACTTTGTAGGTCAAGCATTGAAAGAAAAATTACGCTTGTTCTTTAGTGATATTTTACATTGACTCGTCAATTTTAACTACTATATGCCTTTCAATTTAAAGCTACAATTTTATCTCAGGTTTCAGGATTGTTCATTCTTGAATGTATGGGCTTTCTTTGTTGAATTTGAAAGTTTGTATTATCCTAAATATTCTTGTTAATGACATCAATTCAATATCTAAACCAGAGATACTTCTTTTATGTGATATATTCTACTGCTAAAACTTTCTACACAAATTTTATTGTTGTTTTCAACAATAGACTTCTTGAAATATGCAGAGTTGGCCAAATTCACTCTTTTTATGAATTGATATCCCAATTCATGTGAAAAACTTGTGTTCATGAATTGACATTTCATCTGTTTTTGTGAATTGCTACTTTAAAAAAATTCACTATACTTATATTCAAAATAAGTAAAAAGCTATAATGGGGTTGAACTGAGTAATCAGTTTTGTGGAATAAATTTTTTTTGGGAGTCACACTAGGGACATTTTTTTTTAGTTGAAGAGAGGAAAAGAAAGATATCATTCTTGGTTTTTTTGATTCAAATTGTGAAAAATTATAAAGAACTAATATACATTTCTTAACCTTACCACTTTTTTGAGAGATATTAAATTCAATATTGTTTTTTACCTGAATGGGCTATTATGTAGTTCAATTGAAATAATATAATGAATAATAATGTATATTTTGTAAGCCTATCAATTGAAATTTCAATTCATTTATCATGAATTCCCTTAAAAATGAGTCATGAAACATGACTCATTTTTAAGGGAATTGAAGCCATTAAAAATGAATTGATTTCAGTTCTCCATAACAAATAATTATTTGAAAAAAAAAACAGTGGAAAATGAATTGAAGTTAATATCAAAATATGGCCTAACTTGGAATGATAAAAATAATCTCATAAGTATAGTATTAATCTACTAAAATTAATTTGTGGGCATATGCTTTTTCTGATATTTACATAAATAAGATAGACTGTTTTTACTCTTCTCAATGAGAAGTTCCGAATTTATTCATAGAAAATGTCCGTGAATAAATAAAACATTGGTTTTCTAGTCACTTTGGAGGATACACTGGTGTCCCAAATATAGTCATTGTTATGTTGGTTAAAGAATAAATAACCAGACTTTGCTTTAAAATTTTTATATTATTTACTTTCCTCAAGATCATAAGTAATCACATCATTTTTTAACTGATGAGGGCTGTTAGAAAAATAATGTTGCTACTATAGTAATATACCAAGCACATATGTTTGTTAATGAAATAATCTTATTCAGAGTGACAAATGATTTTCATATTTATAGAAAATATTTGGATATGTCAGCCTCTGCTACCCAGGTAATTTTTGAATAATCAATATTTAAGCATGAAATAAACAAATCTTTCAACGATGTATGTGGAGGTACTGTCGTAATTTGGTAATTGTGTGCCTCAATTGTGCACACTATTTTCAGTATGTTAACATAATTCGAATTGATTTTTAACAGATTGGTTATTTTTTCCATTTATAGATGACTGTTGAAATGTTTCATTTTTTTTGGTTTACAAACTTCTTGATTTATATATGATAATTTTGATCTTTTTTTATACTCTTCCACTTAATCTTCTAATTATTAATGAAGAATGAAATTTTATATCCATAACACTCCTTTAAATTGCTATAAATCGAGTGCCTCAAATTCGTGTATTACTTTCGAGGTATCCCAAAATTATGTTCAATTCGTTGGCCATTTTTCCTGGTTAATAATTTTATGATTGACTTTTTTCATTATATAACTGGGCAATATATGAATATTAATAAACTCATTATTTTTAATTTAATAAATTATTAGTAATTTTTTATTTCTTCAATTTTCAAATATATATTTACTACCAAGGAAATATTTATTATACTTGATTGGAAAAGTAACTTAATACAAAACTCGATGTTTTTCTATGTCTACTAGTTCTAGTCTGTATTTTTATACTCGCACAATATATGCATTGTTGTTATTATTATTGTTTTCATTTTATTATTATTTTTGAGACAATAACTTCCATTTGGAATATTTTTATAACGACCTATAACAAACACTTCAATATAGACGACATAAAATTGTCTAGCGATACATTATAAAGTCGCCTCCCCTACTCGGGAGGCTCGTTGCATTTTTATTTCACATATACGGTGTCCTATACGTAGTTATCCAATCACCCCGAGCTGGATACTAACATGAATAAACGGGGCCTCTTACTAATTACTTTTTGAAAAACTAACACATTTAAGTGTTTACCACAATGAACTTAACACAAAACGGATCTTCACGACATTATTGGCATTTCCGTCCACTTCCATGGCCACCATGGAACTCAACTAAAAGTAATTAATCTGCTCTGTTAATACCACAAATAATTAAGTAAAATCTGCTGGAATTTCCTCCATTTACATTCTTTTTCGTTATCCCCTCCTAAACTATCTCAAAACAAATTAAGTATCCATTGTTTTCCAAGAACAGCCAGGACCTCACCTGTCAACTCGTCTTATTCACTATTATATTAAAAAACTGTGTGCTTTGAAAATGATCCTATACGAAAATAAAGAAAAAAAAAAAGATTTTTCAGTTGTGTATTATGTTGAGATGAATATTAATTATTGCGTACTCATGAAACAGTGAAAGCTAATGAAAAATGAAATAAAATTATCACAAGTGTTATGATAGAAGTTACCAACACTTTTCCCACAGCAGAACTGAACAGTTCTCTCACTCTCTTATCACTTTGTTTTTTAATACATAAAGGCAGCTATGATCTCCATTATACAGCGTTATTTGGTTCATGTTTCCTTGAAACAACAGTTTTCATGGAGTAGCCCCATACAAATGTGCCATCTATGGGATTGACAGAAGATTCACTCCATGAATATCAAAGATTGGTAAGGTTTCCCTAGGCTGTCACTTGTAAATCAAAACTTCCATATCGATCACCGAACAAGATTTGAACTACTTTACAATTATATGTAACTTGCCCTGGAGTAGGGATACAAGTAAACAAAGTTGGTTAAAGTAGGAGAATGTTTCCCATTTTACGTTTTTTAAAATCAAATATATTGAAAGGAAAAAACCACCACACATAACAACTCCCTGAGCAAAGCCAGGTATCTCAGTAACTATAAAAAATGAAAATGACTTATCTGGAGTGTCTACGTTTCTTGATGGGAAAACCAATCTAATATGTAATTTTTTGCGTCAAGTACTTGTGATTTATATGGATAATTCAGAAAAATAGATGAAATTATTTGGAAGTGATAAGGAATCATATAACTGTAACAAATACTTCTTTTTAAAGTAATATAATAAATATTTTAACATTTATTAACTTAAATTCTAACTTGACTTACACAATAACATTCAACTCTGAGATCTCAATGTTTTCAATATACTTGTTAAAGTCTCCAGAGGTTCTAGATGCAATGGATTATTCTTGTCCAACTGCTGATGTAGATTGAGCACAGTTGCAGAAAACATCTTGAATTCTGGCATACTTCCTAGAAACCAAATTCTAGGTAGGATGAGACTTATCAGTCTGACCTTCTGGACAGCATCTGTGATGATACAAAACTTGAGAGCGCTCAGCAAATATCGATCGAGTAGAGATGTCAGAGCGAGCTCCTTGAGAATGTTGTCATTGAGAATTCCTTGCCAGCTGGTGATATTTTTCAGTAGCTTCAGTCCGCTTGCAAACTGACGCTGGAAAAACTGGGACCTGCTTTCAGCAATTTTAGGTGATATTGGGATGAAAACATCATGTTCCAAGGAAGTTTTCATTTTATGTAAAACTGAGCTGAACAAGTTTTCCAGTGGTTGACTCGCAGGCCCGAGAGAGGGGAATCTTCTGATGTACCTGCTTATTATTCCAACAAGTCGCAAAGTTTGTGAACTCGAGAGCGGGTCCCAGCATTTGTCAACCAGTTGGGTGAGTTTTGGAACTATCAGTTTCTCTACAATGGTTGGCAAGAGAAAAATGTCTGGATCCTTTGCAAGACTCTCTTCGGTTTCATCATCATGCAGACCGTATAATGCCAAAGTCCTGTACCAGTCCAACTTTTCCAGCTCCACAGTTTCGTTCAGGGGATCCCAAAAAATCAGGTTGAGTCTCACTAATGGACCGACAACTTTTGGCAAACAAAAAGTCGCATAAGCTTCGGTATAGGCTGTGAGATCAGTTGATCGCCACCCCTCAAACCTGATGAGTATGTTCGCAGCAGACGAATAATCGTCCACTACATCCTCAAATATGTCTCGCAGTTCGGTCTGAATCTGCTCTTTTTCCTTATCAAAATGGAGGCTGTCCTGTGGAGAAATCTCATCATCGCTGGACATACCTATAAAACAACCAGTATCAGCACATTCACTTAGGTATGATGAATATTATTGAAGCTCACCTTCAACATGCTTTGGTTGTCCGGGGACTTCTCTGGCTCGTCTTCGTCTTATCCTCCTGCCCTCCCTCTCGGCAGCTCTTTGTTGTTTCTCTTCTTCTTCTCTGCCTTTTCGTGATACACCTCCCCTTACCGTCGCTTCTTCTGCTTGGTCTCTGACATCTTGTCTTCTCCTCTCTATCAACCAGTCTGACTTGCGAGCCATCAATTCTAGAGCACGTTGTTCCAAGTTCGCAATTACCTCTATTTTCTCGTCAAAGCATTCCACAAGATCTGTTATGTAACCTAAAACAAGAAAATGTTTTATTACATTGAATTTCCGATTATAACTGATATTGATAGTGTTTCTGACTCCTGTTAGCTTTGGTTTTGAAATTGCCTTTGGTTTTTATAGTTTATTGAATGAAAATACTTTGAATAACAAGACGTGGTTTTTATGTTCGACAAGTATATCAATTCTGTTTATTTTTGTCAACTATTCAAAAAATCTTTAACAAATTAATAGTATATGAGCAAAATGAATAAAACAAACATTTCAGATAAATATCCGTAGGAACACTCCCTCTTGGTGAAGAGCTCCTGTTCTTCTTCTTCAACTAATAAATAATAATCCGTAAGAACACTTCTTCCTGGTGAAGAACTCCTGTTCTTCAACTATGTGGTTCGTCAACGTCAAGAATGCACAACTTAGTCAAAGGTCTGCTAAATGTACCCATGGAAGTTTTAACGTCTACCACTCGAATGTGACCATCTTTTCCTTGATGAACCTCAGTGACGATAACTTTTGGCCAGGAGTTTCTCTAAAACTGGTTGTCAACTATGATACCACATCACCAACCTTAACTTTTCTTAGGGACTAAGAAAACCACTTAGTTCTCTTGGTTAAAACAGGTAGATATTACTTTATCCATCGTCTCCAAAAATGATCCGAGAGAAGTTGAGATATTCGCCACTGTTTTCTAGTAAATAAATCAGTTTCTTCGAAATCACCTGTGATCTGAGTTACACTTGATGTTCCCATTGAAAAGTGATCTAACGCATTTTTTGACAATGAAAATGGCGATAACCGTAAACATTTCATTAGATACAAAAGTTTAAAGAATTCAAGAGTATTTACTGTGGACATTTTCAATAATTTCTATCCTTAATGACTTTCTCAGAATTATTATGGAACCACTCACCTCTAAGTTCCTGATAAAATCTGAAACGGTTAGCTGCAGCAGGTGCCTTAAGTTTCAGTTCTGCCAGCTCAGCCATCACTTCCTGTATATCTTCCTGGGTTTTTTGTAACTGATTCTTGTGCTTTTCCTGGGATCTATAAACATTCTCATATTGTTCCTGGAGTTTGGCAGCTATCATCTGAGGAGTTCTAGGAATGCCAGGATCAATAGCAGGAATGTGGGTACTGATTTGAGGGGGAGAAGGGCACTCCAAAGAGAAGAGAACTTCCCGAGCTGCTTCCATAGCTGCCCCAGTTACCCCCTTTCTGATTTGTTGGTCTTCCCATTCATCGATTTCATGATCTGAATCTTGAGCAGCTAAGAATTGTTCTCTCCTACGTTCCTGATCTCTCAAAGCTAAATTTATGTCCATATCTATTCTCTCTTCGTCACTACCATCATTTTCATCTTCTCTCATGTGTCGACCTTTATCTTCTGGCTCCTCCTCTTCTGTTGGGATGAAATCTCCCATCTCTCTTGCTCTCTGTCTACGTTTTCTTGCAGCGTGGATCATTGCAGCATCCGGAATAGCTCCAGACTCCAGTACCTTCTTGAAATTGTTAGGTTTTGAAAATCGATGGCCTATTTGTTCATCACTGTTAGCATCATCCTCGGAACTCAGGTCATCTTTTCCTAAAACATATTTAAACATTTTTCTTCTACTCATGAGTTACTGCTCATTATTTTTACAATCCATCTTATTTGATAGGCAAAATTCATGGATGCAAATCACTACTTATGAGACTGGTCCTTCAGAAGTTTACATAAGCAGTAACTTTTTAATTCGTCTTTCACTACACTTGAGCAGATTGGATTTATTCATTTTTCAGACTGTGGAAGGTTAAAAACTCACGAAAATTAAGAAAAATTATCTGTCTCACAAAAAATGTTTTTCAAAGAACGTGTAAGAAATTCAAAACAGAACAAATGTAAGGATAAACTTCAACAGGGGAATAAAAAAAATTAATATTTTCACAACTATCAGGAATAATTAATGAGAAAATAGAATAGAATATAATATGTTCATTTCATCACATTAACTACAAAAGTACAATGGTGACAAGTCAAACTGACAAACAAGAATAACAATAATTGAACGATAGTTATTGTTACACACGCTGATTACATCTAAAAAAATTATTATGGAAAAAAATAAAATAATAATAAAAAATACATGTAACATATGTTACATGTCTCACAATTCAAATATTCGTCGATGGAGTAGAAACAGTGCCTTAATAGTGAGTGCTTAACTCTAGCCTTGAAACGGTTGTAACTCAGACCAGTAATGTCTGTTGGTATTTTATTGTATAAACGTAAGTTGAGTAAATTTCAAGCTGATAAAATTGAGGGCTCACGTGTGCACCTCTGCGAGTAGGGTTATTATGAAAGTCGGCATTTGCAAGGTACTCAGTATTATTTTTGTGAATCTCTAAAATGTTATAGAGTATGAAAATACATGGCAAGGGTAGAATTTTGAGTTTTTT
>WOGO01000963.1:0-19992 GCA_015342085.1 Leptinotarsa defecta | reverse complement strand
TTCTTTTCAGGGTTAAGTGGAAGATTATTTTCTGTGATGCATTGCATTACAGACGATGAACTTCACACTTTATTTCATTTCGTTGGTTAAGGATATCATTATGTTAATTTCTGTTTCTTATTTTTTGTAATGAAATAATAAAGACGATATTATTATCATTATTATTGAATATTCTTCATTGCGCTTCCAAACAGTTAAAAAAATAAACTCAGTCAAGTTATGAAAGTTCTTTGCAATAACTTCTGTTGTCCAAATTATCGATGATATCGTCATAAGTAATCTTGTTCATTAATTCTGACTCTATGCAGAAAAGAGCAAAGGCGTTCAATTTTTCTTGGCTCAAGGTCGATCTCAGATAATTTTTTAGCCTTCTCAGACAAGGAAATCTCCTCTCGCCCAAACAATTCTTGAGAGGAGGAAAGTCATCGGCAAAATTTGTTGCAGACTTCTATCTGTAAGACATCAGACAACTGTCATGCAAAAATCTTTTTAATTTCCATGATATAGCAAAAAAATCGTTTCCCAAATTTGCCGCCCTAGAAATCTGCCGGCCTAGGCTCAAGCCTACTTAGCCTGCTGGTAAATCCGCCACTGGAAGCAGCCTTTGCAATTCCTGCGACGTGATTGTACCAAGACATATTGGTGTCCATTTTAATCCCCCACAAACTTATCGAATCAGTCATTTGATATTGTGTACATTGAAGTCACCGAATATAGAAATTTTCGTATTGGGATGATTGATTTGGTGTTTGCAAGTGAAGAGAATGTGTATCGCTTGGTGTGTATAGCTTGGTGATCGATAAACGCAGCATATCAATTCAGTAATCTTCTGTGATATTATTTTAAACCACATGACATCAAAGTTTTTGGGTTCCAGCATTTCCTCTCGTTGGCAGGACAGATCGGTTTTGATAAAATGAGATATTCCAAAGTTACGTCGAGAGTGAAAATCATAATCGGGATATAGAAAATTGACGAGGTTTGTTGAAGCACTGACTTTGGTGTCTGCAAGAGCAAGGATACGAAGACTGTTCGTTTACAAGTGACGATCTGATTAAAAAAAGTATAGTTTTGGTAGCACAAGAGAGAAGAACAGACCTCGAAACGTGACTATTTCTGTATATCGATTCTGGATAACATGCAATATGTAAGTAAACATATTTATTATTGACATTTTCAAAAATATTCAACATATTAACAACTTGACTGTTTTCCCAGAAGTAATATCGTATTGATTTTTTTTTCCAAAATCCACTCGTTTTGATAGAATTATTCATTTATCTAATTGAGTATAAACAAAAAATTACAACATTTTACCTATATTCCCAGAAATATATAATATTGTATTGTGATTGTTTTTCCAAGATCTACCTGTATTACCAGATTCATTTATTTATCCCATATTATACGAAACACATTGTAGAATAGATTGATGCGCCAGTCTAATTGATGGAACCATCGTGTAGCGACACGTTTGAAATAAATTTATTCTAAAAATTCTATAATTATCATCATGGACAGTGAATTAGAAAACAACCAATGCATTCTGTAATGATCAATTATTTTATAGATTATTTTAAATCCTGATCAAATGATTACAGTAGCTTGAATGAGACTTCCTGATTCATTTCGGTCGAAAGAAAAGAAATTCCTTGTTTGTAAATTCACTCACGAACTTCTTCTCGGTCGGGGAACAATATCCATTATCTCTAAAAAAACTAATATTATTCGAATACCTGCTATCGTATGGCTGTTTTTATCGGGAAACATGAGAGACGAATGTCATTTACATTCATGAGACAGGGAAGCAGGGGCGTGAGATGACGTAAAGTTTTCCAGGAGTTTTTTCTTTCTCGAAGTAGAGCACAGGTGCGTTACTTGCCCCATAAAAATGAGTGAATGCCTCTCGGGCGAGAATGAAAGAGACTGTATGTCCAATTAGGTTATGTAACTAGTGGGCGTTGAGGGTTTC
Source organism: Leptinotarsa defecta (assembly GCA_015342085.1). Lineage (NCBI taxonomy): Eukaryota > Metazoa > Arthropoda > Insecta > Coleoptera > Chrysomelidae > Leptinotarsa > Leptinotarsa defecta. The sequence continues at coordinate 18,020 of WOGO01000963.1, read as the reverse complement.
TGCCGACCTCTAACAATGGTTATCAAAAAGGAAAAACTCACGCCTGTAGCTATATAACAACCACTTACGGAATCAACTTCAAAGAAGCGGGGCGTATCGGACGAACCAAAATTATTTTCATGGCTCGGCGAAAGTGGCGAGATGGGATTAGATTGTTCTCTACATCAACTGACATTTCTGGATTTATTAGTCTGTGTGGAATTGAATTTTATAACACGATGGTTAACTGACTCAGAGAGTGTAGTATAAAACTTGTGCTAAAAGGTTCGTAGGCTAAAAGAAAAAAATGTTTTGATAAAATCTATGTCCTTTGAGGACGATATACAGTTATAGCGGTGAAACAATTTTTCGATACCATTTTTATATTGTGTTTAGCCTCAAATTTGGTCTCATTTTCGACAATATCAGCGCTAAATTTCTTTTCAGCGAGAATTCTATTGATGTCGGCGAACAGGAAAAAGTCACTGGGGGCCATATTTGGAGAATATGGTGGAAGCGAAAGCAATTGGAAGCCCAATGCATACAATTTCGCTATTGATTTCATCTTTTCTAGATAGTCGATGGATATTAAACAATGCGGATCCCAAAATACTGATACCATAATCTTGCCAGCCAACTATTGCGTCTTTGCGTACTTTGGAGTCAGCTCACCATATGCAGTCCGTTCAGATAACGATCGTTTTGATTCTGGCGTGAAACGATGGTACTATGTTTCATCCGTTGTCACATATCAATTTTTTATGGTGGAACAGCTTCGAAACCCTCTTAGAACCATCAATTCGTTGTTGTTTTTGGTCGACCACCTTCACTTTATAGTTACAGCCTCTTTAGGGCGTCCACCGCGTGCATTGTCCTCGGTGATCACCACTTTAAACTTAGCAAAACACTTCTAAATGGTAGATTTTCCTGCTGCAAAGTCCGAATAATGTTTATCATGCCAAACAACTGAAGTTGCTTCACTGAAAATGTTCTCTCCCACAAACTAATAGTACGACAACTGTGAAATTTGTACACGTGTGTACAAATGAAAGGAATTGAATTATTTATAGAGTTTACCAACAACATTATTCTTACAGTGTCAGTGTTTTTCGAGTTTGAAAGCCGTGGATTTCTGAAATTTCTTCCTGGCGTTTCGCTGGCGCGAGTGGCTAGCTTCTTCAGAGGTTTAACCATCATGGCTTGCTGTCCGATGAATAACTTTTATGCTTCGTAAAGCGTATTTATGCCTTGTCAGGTAATTAGTTGTATTGGTACTTGTATTTGTACCTGCACTTGTACCCGTACTTGAACCTGGAACATTACCAATCAAAATGGGGTATCCCTTGTTGGGGGCACTTAGTTATGTGTTTTCAAACAAAATTATGTGATCTCCTTCATCAAGCGCGTGTTCTGTCACAGCTGACTTGTCCGCTTGGCCTAGTCTGCCATTCCTTTCATGCTCTTTCAGTCTTGTTCCCATGGATCATTTGGTGGTTTCAATATACACCTTTCCACAAGTGTACGGTATGCGATAGACCACTACTTCTGATAATGAGTCTCTTTTGTCTTTAGCCGACCTGAGCCTTTGTTGTATCTTCCTCGTGGGTTTGAGGACTGTTCGATGTCGTGTTCATCCAATAGTTTTCCAATTCTGTCCGTGACCCTGAGGATAAACGGTAGATATGCGCGTGCAACCATCTGATATCTTTTTCGCTTTTTGAACCGTGATGCTCTTCGGTTTCATGGCTCTCCTGATCTCAGAGGCACTGTATCTATTCTTTCCCAAGGTCTTCCATTCGATCTTCAAGGTATTTCAGTTCCCTCTCTAGATGTTCTGGTTCACATATTCTTCGAGCCCGTTCCGTTAGAGTGGAGATGGCTTCTCTCTTTTGGCTTGGATAGTGGATCGATAGTGCGTGCAAGTATCTATTTGTGTGTGTAGGTTTTCGATACACTTTGTGGGTTAGTCTGGTACCACGTCGTTCTACTAGTTCATCTAGGTACACGTCGTTCTTCTAGTACATCTAGGAAAGCTATCCGTTGGTCCTCCTCAATCTCCATGGTGAATTTTATTACCTGACAAGGCATAAATATGCTTTACGAAGCCTAAAAGGTAGTCATCGGACAGCAAGCTATGATGGTTAGATCTCTGAAGAAGCTAGGCACTCGCGCCAGTGAAACGTCAAGAAGAAATTCCGAAAATCCACGGCTTTCAAACTCGAAAAACAGTCACACTGAAAACCTCAGCTGGGAAAGTCTAAACCATTATTTTGCAGTTCAACTGCTCAATTCATCATACAATAAAGCAAAAACAATGACATATTGTTAGAATAAAAGTGAATTATTAACTATTTTGTTGAAAGTATTATTTATTTCATTCAAACTTGTAACTTTGTACTTTATATTGCGAAGCGAAAGTTCTTTCACATCGAGTGATTTTGATGCGGGTTTTTCAATAGATAGAGTGACTGATGTATCGGATGAAGAATCAACAGGATCAAAGCTTATATAATTACCAAAAAAAAAGGCCGGAAGAGTTCACTATGGAAAGACTTCCACTTGATCTCAAAAAACGCCTAACTGTAGAACCGAAAAATGCAAGTAACATACATCTAGGAAAGGTTGTCTACTGCCTCTATAGATACACTCTAAAAAAAGTGTTCGATTTTCTAAGCCCGCTCGATTCCAGAGATAGCAATACTTACGTGGCAAACTACAGCTGCCCATAGCTTGAAAGTTTAGGTCAACATACCTCAAAATTGCCCATTCAAGAATTGTATCAATTCGGAAGTAATCACGTAGGCATTTCTTTTAGGGAGTTTCCAAGATTTTGCGTGTGCACCTACATTAAAAAACCAACCTACTGTCTCTACTTCATCATGGAGATGAATCATTAAACGTCTCTTTAAAATAATTTTCTCAAAGGGCACGACTAATATTGTTACACTCATAAATAATCCTTGTTGACTTGGTGTTCATCTGAATAACAAAGAGGCTTATTGTCATTGTACTAACAAGTAGAGAATAAAATTATTTCATACAACTCTCTGATGTGAAGAAATGAAGCAATGAATTCTTTTGAAAAAAGCGGAGACATTTCTAAAAAACGTTTCAGTATTTCGAGCCAAAAGATAGTTCACACTTCACCAGTGTCGTATAAATCACACAATATGTTCGATTTGTTCTATGTGGAATTGATACATGTTCTGCAGCATACAGACGTTCACTGAAACTCTTGGATTTCGTCCAGAATACAGCTATATATCTGATTACTGAGGGTAATTTAAAAAAAAAAATTAACCCCATTACAATGTGAAAAGTTGGCTATAGCTATAGTCTTTTCAATTGAAATGTTAAACAATGTAAATTATTATAATTTTGATTTCCCAGCTTCAGAATACGAGGAATTGGACTATTCAAAGCATAATTGGTATGGAAAAAGTTTATATGAAAAATGTCAGGATTTCTCATATCTTTTTGTTTGATATGATAAGTTATTAGTTGAAGTACTTCTGGGCAATTTATCTGGCTATTTACTGTTTTGAAGAGGAACCCCAAATTAATAGAAATTCTCCTATCTTCCAATGATTTTTTATTTAACTTGGTTGAGAGTTGACTGTACTCATATTCATTTCGTTGAATAACAAAGTGAAAGTCACAAATCCAATGTTCTTTTGAACATTCTCAATCAAATCGATATTTACATTATAGTATGGGTCCCATATAATCAAACAATATTCAAGAATGAATCTTACGAAGGCACAATATAAAATCTTTTTTGTTTCAATTGAAAAATCAGTAAAAATTATCAACACAAAACCTAGCATTTTGAGACTCTTTGCCACAATTTCTGATCCTTGAAGATTTAAATTGATTTCGCTATCAAATTCAACTCCCAGATTGCGAATAAATCTTTCTGTTTTAAGAGCTATATTATTCAACTTTTATTCAACTTCTGATTTTAGCGAACGTAATGATTTAACACTTATCAAAGTTTACCTCTAACGAAGTATTTCTACACCACATGAAAAAAATTTCGAGATGTTTTTGAACTAATTCAGCATCTTTGTGGCAAATAATTGCTCGATAAAGTTTGAGATCGTCCGCAAACATCAGAAATTCTGAATATTTGAAAACAAACTGTATGTCCAATACAAACAAGTTGAACAGCAGTGGGCCCATATGGGATCCCTGTGATACCCCTGATGAAATCTGAATGGGCGTAGATGTTGTATCTCCGTATTTCAGAGGCAGAGTTCAACCAGTTAAAAAGCTATTGATTACTTGCAAAATATTCCCGCCTATACTAAGCGCTTGAATTTTAGCCATAAGTGACTCTGGTAAAAGCTTTGGAAAAGCCGGTGTAGACAGAGTCAACCTGTAGCCTCCTCTCAAGATTTTCAGTTGGTACAAGTGGATTTACCTTCTGAGAACCGTATTGTTGGGGATTGAGTAAAGACTTACAGTCCCAGAAAAGTTTCTTTGTAAGCATAAAATCAAACATGTTAGCCATCTCTGACCGATTGCAAATTGCTCTATAATTCCTAATATTTTTCTCATCTCCTAGTTTGTGTATTCGTTTCAGGAACCTATGTTTCCAATAATCTGGAAAGGTGTCTAGAGAAAATAATTTATTGAAAATATTTCGTAATGGGATTGCTGAAGTGTATAGACATTTGTGTATAAAAAATTAAGGTATCCCATCAGGTCCCATTGTGAGCTCAGGTGAAACAGAAAGAACGTAATCTGTTATATCCCTAGCAGTAATACTATAATTCTGAAGAAATTCATAGAATCATTTGGTATTACCAGTAGGCGTTTCACTCGCATCGAGAGTGAAAACCTACCTTCATTAATTTGTTCCTGATAGATGGATCGCTAGATGCGATAAAATCATTTCATGGTATCATTGGAAATAAAGGTCCACCATAACATCGATCAAACAGAAAATTATTTCAATCAGTTCGAAAACTATACATGCCGTTATGAAAGAATTATTTTATGATGAAACCGATGCTCTTATTTCTAAAATTTGATTTGAAATATTTCATTGTTTCTTTCAGTAATGGAAAATGTAATTTTCCTTATGGGTATTTCTGAAGACTGTCACTTTCCACCATCTGAAAAAATTCAAGTTTCAATGAAACACTTCATTCAAGTATAGAAAACGCAGATGAGTATCTGCAGTTTTAAGTTTTTTTCAATGAGCAGTATTTTGCTGATCAAGATAACGACACGTTCCTTCTGTATTTTTCAGCAAAAGTGTAATGTCCTACCAATTTTCTAGTGAATTATGTGTTCCAAATAGAGTAGATGATTACTTTGGAAAGACTTGGCGTTTTCTTGTAGATATAATCGACAATTTGACAGTTCTTAATTTTCAGCTCAATCCTTCTGAGGCTACCTCATGCATTTTCACTGCAAGCAGATAACGTGATAGGATCCAACAATTACACAGCAAGAAAACTTTAAATGTGATCTCCCACCTCGAATGAGTGTCCATCATATGTTCATCAATTCCTGCATGCTGCAACTCTGCTTGCTCCTTCGTAACCCTGATCAGCTGCTAGACTGATTCAGTTGATTATATGATGAACTTTAAACGTTCAAGCCAGTATCGGATATACCTACACAGTGTGTTGAATGGACTGACGCCTATCAGAAAACAACTACTCCCCTGGCTAATACTACGAAGGGAGTTGGATTATATTCGACAGTCGTCAGTGCAGGAATCTTCACAGAAAATTTCCTGCATATGCAATTGGCAATACAACTGAAAGAGTCAAAGAGTCGACCTTCAATTTTGGAACGGGCACACTTGCAGACCGGTTTCGAGCTCATTAGCCACTCGTCAGTGCGAAATAATGGCCATCATCGATCTGAAGTCAATGATATTCCATTATTGAAAATTCGATATAATCCAACGTGGAATTAGCCAGGGGAGTAGTTGTTTTCTGATAGGCATCAGTCCATTTAAACTACTGTGTAGGTATATCCGAAACTGGCTTGAACGTTGAAAGTTCATTTCTTTAGATTTGTTTACTGCCAGTCTTCAAGCATAGCCCACTGACTAATAAGAAAGTATTTCTTTCTTATTCAAAGGAATCGGGCTGATTTCGGATATGCAGTTGGTTAGTACCTTGTCCACTAGATGGAATGACGTTTTGTCAATTATCGAATATCATTGACTTTAGGTCGATGATGCCAGTATTCAAGCATAGCCCACTGACTAATAAGGAAATTGAAAATTTTAGATAAGATTTTGACGTTCAAATTATTGAACTTAGATGTCGTCTACTCTGAGATTTTTCCCAATATAACGACAATATCTAAAGCGGATGAAAACCTTTCAGGACCTAAGCCTCTCTTCAGTGAAAATCCCGCGTAATATATAAAATCTTCATTTCGAAAATTCTGATATCATGTTAACGTATCAGTAACGTCACACCCTCAATATCAATCACAGAATATCAGGAACTTTTTCTTATTCCATCGAATACCTTCAACTTAGTTGCATGCGTTCCCGACAATAAAAGGGAAAGAAATTCTTTATGAATCTTGTGATTCTCATACCTAATAGACTCGTTACGTTAGTCGACAAAGGAATGAAAAGAAAAGAAAAACCGTCGTCAATCATGACATTCGTTCCCTTTTCCCAACAATAACCATAAAATTGGATTTACTTTACGACTCTCGGAATGAAATGGGATTTTCATATGTAATCACCCATCACGGGACCGAAGTAGCCGTAGGTAGTATCCACCATTGATTGGGGTGACCGTCTAATCTGAGGTATTACTATTTAAATTGAAAAAAAAAAAGTTTTTGGTAGAAATGAGTTTTTGTGGAAGAATTTTATCAGCTTTCACTTTTCCATCTTCATTCCTAAGGAAGAAAGAAAATAAGTTCGAAATAAACTTTCTACAAAGATGTTGGATTATCCATAAGAGTCACTTTCCGACACATACTAAACGAAAGAAAAAAAAAAATTCGAAACAACTACACTTATAATATTGAATTATACGAAAGTAACTTTTTTCTATTCGGTTTGTTCTCCAAAATAGATCAAATACAATCAGAAATCATTCATAGGAATGAACACAATAAAACACAACATTTTAGTTAAAAGGACCACTATTATTTTTAATGACGGACTTCGAAGTTTCATAATAAAACACTTGTCTTATCACCTATCACCTCATCAGCACCTATCTGGATAATATCACAAGATTCATAACATTATGACTTTATGTCACGGATGAGATAAACATTCATGTGCTCATTTGATTCAATCCCAGCTATCGGATTTCATGAGATATACGTTTTTAGGAGAAATACTTTTTGGCTTTCACTTCTTCATCTTCATACAAAAAAAAATGCGAAAAACTTCCCAAGGAAGGGAGAAAAATATGTAAAGGGCAGTTCCGTGGTGGCCGTGGTAGTGGGCGGACGTACCGATAACGTCCGCCCACAAAGAAGGTACGAGGATGCTATGTATTATTGTGGGGCTCCTTTTTGTGTTATGTTAGTCCATTGTGTTAATTACTGAAATGTGTGAGTGTCTTTTGAAAAAGTGATGAATAAAGAGCCCCCTTTATTCACGCCGGTATCCAGGCCGGGGTGGTTCGGACAACCATATAGAGGGGGCTATATATGTGGACAAAAAACCAAAATGGTATCCCAAGCAGGAGGCGAAAAAAAATGGGTGGCAGCATTGCTTCGTGCAAGACCGCTACGCCCCCCGACGAAGCTCCTGTCAACCAACAGGAGGAGCATTGGTCATATGTGCCTGAAAATAGGAAACAACTACCATCCAAAATAGAGAGAGAGAAAAATGTGAAAATCATTCATAGAATTCACTTTCGCAAATTGGAAAAAATACTATCACTTGTCAGCATAACAAGTGTTATGCTGAGCAGTGAAAATATCACAATAAAGTTTTATTTGAATACTTTATGAATTTCCATCAAGTATCGGTAAATTCAATCACATATTTCAATTTGGCATGTCCACCCACCACCTATAATTTCAGTGGAATATAATAAATGACCAAGGTAGAACGGAAATATTCTTCTGACAAAACGTAGTTTCCTGCCCAGTTTGAGACCAAATAAGAAACACAATTTGTGTACACGAATCACTTTACTATGCTTTTTTTTCTGTTTTTGCTGTTATACTTTCACGAAATTTCCGGTTTGCTACTAGGCATATCTCAAACTGATTTTTTTCATTTCATTTGATGTATAGATATATCAGTCAATATTCACATTTTTGTAATCATAATATTTACATTTTGTGAGCTACTCGTACTTATATACTGCTATTATATTTCGGATACGAAAACATATAAGTCAGATTAATTTAAATTCATTGAACTGCCTTCAATAATTATTAACTTGAGCAAAAACTGTTTGTATTCATACTTCTCTATATCTAGACAAAAAATATGGGATGCCTCCAAAGAATGAGATTTTTTTTTCCAAAATCTAATATCTGATAAAAAATATCTTTACTTGCAATTAACTTGTACAGGCAAAGATAAATTTAGTTAATACATTATCTTTGATGGATATTGATTATTGGTTATTTATAATTGACGGCTATTGTAATTGACGATTTTATTCCCTTTCCGTTTAGGAAAGTTTCTTGTCGTCCCTGCCCCGTTTTTATTATTTCTTGCTCAGTCCATTCCATTTCCACTCAAGTAACGGTCACTTATCAAACCACCATGTCATGGAGAATTTCTGTTTCTTTTTTTAAATCTAGTCATCTTTCCACGACAGTTACAAAAGTTTCCACTTTTGACTTTACATAATGTAAAGACATGAGATAGTTGTCTCAAATGGGAGGAATTTATTGTTATCAGGCTCTGTTAGCATTCATTGAAAAAATTTCATTTGAGGCTGAATCTTAATATTTAGCCAAACAGTCTGATATAATAGGGTCGCCATTAATTTCAGGTATATGTGAAAGGGAATACTGATAAATATAATGAAACTGATATAGTTTCTGCCACAAAATATTTCAGAACAGAATATTTGTCTATGCATCAAGTAGGTGTACTCGACAGGTTATTTTAGAGTGATCAGTTTGTTCATTCAACGATCTAAATGTATTTATGTTAGATCGAATAATAGGTTAATGCAGTTTCCTAAAAACATGATAAATTTGGGGAATATTTTTAATTAGTTTGGAATGAGATAAAGATAATATTTTGATTTAGTCAAACAAATATTTTGAGAAAACATCCGTTCAAAATCAAGCTAATTTTAAACAACTCCTATATTATTTATAGGCTTCTCAGAATTATACCGAGTTTTCTATTCCGCCGCCGTCTCTTCATTTACTCATTCATATTGATTAATCTGGAAGATAGTAAGCTATAGAAGACGTTAACAAATGAATCATCTAATGGAAATTCGTATGGTCACACCATTTACAACTTAAAAATATTAATTTTCATGATTTTTTATTGTTGACATTTTTCACCTCCCGGAATAGCATAATATTGCAAAACATAATATTGCAAACATCTGAAAAATTAGGAAAAAGAAATAATAAGTATAAGGAACGAAGTTGCAAAATCGTATAAGTTGCACCATTCATACACTGACGACGTTCGGTTTGTGAGGTTATGATAGTTATCATGGTGCACGAAACGACAATTTAAGTTACGTTCGGGAATGTGTGTTTATAAATAATTATTATGTCGTAATAGAAGTAAAGTCATCAGTATCCATAATGCAATTAGAGTGCGGAATGTTGCGAATCAATTCACTGCGTTGGATACAATAGGAACAAGAACCAGAGTACCATATTGGATATTGCGACCGTTACTACATGGCCTTTGAAAATGTCTACCGCAGCAGCAGACGAAACGTCAGACATAAAAACCTGCAGACCACCGCGACAAACCCCGGAAAATAGCCTTCACAAAAAAATATTGCCAATCATGAAAATGACATGTTAGAAATTCTCGACCTCGTGCTTAACATACACAATATAGGAAAGTTAACACAATATTCATTGATTTGAAGGCGATACAAACTTGTACACTCATAACTTGGCGGTCAACGTAAATGATAAATATGTAAGTATAGTAAAAAAAATAGATATGAACATAAATAGTAATGCAATGCAATACTATCAACGTCATATTATGTGGAAGTGTATAATACACCTTTCTACAGAACTCATTGACCCGACAAAAAAATCATGAAGGGGTTTTTGAAATTCAACGTACTTGATATTTCTGGAAAACCTGATGATTTCAATTTCTATGTCTTAGTGTCTGAATTAGTTAACTTGTGAAATAAACAACAATCATTTTTTCATAGCGGTTTTGATTTATGACAACATGATAATGAAAATTGTTGTGTTCACTTCACCGGAAATCGGAACTGAATTTATAAAAACACTTTTTTGGAAAAAAAAACACGCAACGATTATATTGTGCGTCTATGACCGAGTGACTACATTTATTTTCAGCTAAACTAATAATTAAAAGTTCATCATAACGATTGTAGATTTGTTAATTTTTTATTATCAACTGTTTTGATAGATCCTCGATAAAATTCATTTTCAAGAATCGCTGAGGAGTAATATTCTGGATACCCTTTTGAGTATTTAAATAAAATAAAATGGTTCATGACTAAAAACTGAATGATGATAAACAAACAATCAGCAGATAATGGCGTGTGCTCGAAGAACTTCCAATTGAAAAACAAAGCCATTGAAAGTTTTGTCGGAAGCAAACTTACCTTCGAAGGTGAATTCAGCAAAAAACCATCCAATACTGGAGGACTGATTAGTCTCTTCACCTGAAACGGAAACCAATTTAGAGTTTGAATTGTTTAGTTTCAGCAAGTTATAAAGTCATGAATAATGAAAGGGCGTTTTGTTTGATAGAATTTTCAACTCCTGAACTTCGCTGAATAATCGCTAGGGCATGACAGCTCACTAGCCGCAGATACAAAACTTCATTAGATATACAAAAAAACGTATTCCCTATATCTAATTTTCAACTTTGAAATAAGCAACATCAAGAAAAACAAAAAGAACAGAGTTGAAGACGCAGCATTGAATATTCGTTATTCTTACCAAGACGTAACGTATAGCAATGGTGAATGGAAAAGAAAATAATTTCAAGAGGAATGTCATAGAGTTGGCAGATGCTGGATGGAAATTACTGATAACACATTTAAATTTCACTCCAATACTCAGTGCTGGCAACGCTAGAAGAAACAGAAGTATACTAAAACACGGTTTTGCGAACTATTGATGAAGTGAAATTGAAATAGGGTTTCAACGAATTCAAACTTTAGATATTTGTGGACTAATAACATGATTCATATAGGTCCTGATTGAGATCTCTAGGTTGTCCTAAATAGTAATAATTTTTGAAAAACTGCAACATTTTTGACGAAGACCGTTAGGGTGGGTTGGAACAGTTTTTTGCTGGATAAATTGTATTAGTTGGAATTTACATCTCTGGTACTCACTTTTTGACAAAATAATTCGTCAAGCATGGAGGACCTGAGCATAGCAAAAGATATGACCCTTCATTCCTTAATAAGCGAATGCTAATAATTTTTCAAGAAAGAGAAGAAATTGATAGCAGCTCAAAAATTTTTTGTGAAAGGAAGAAAATGGTCTGCTCATTCCAGTGAAATCGTTTCAAGCTACATAACCTGAAATTTTACAAGAAGAATTGGGAAAAAAGTTTTTTGATCATTTTTCCAAAACATCATTTGTTCTCCAAGGTGTTTGGTATAAATAGACCAGTTTGCATTCTGAATGAGATATATTTTTCGAATCGAAATATTCAGTATATTCAATTTATTCTTCTGTTGAATCTAAGGAATACTTCATTTTCAGTCTATGATATCCATATATTGAAAACAACAAGGGTATTTTCTGGGAGTTATTAATTCTCAGATGTTCAAGAAATGTAACATCACTCTGAAAAAATGATTCATACAATTTTTATATTATATACCTACAACTTACATAGTGTGTCTGTCGTGTTATGCACAGTAGAATCATGTCAAGTTCAACTAGTGTTACTTCATAAAATAAAAATAGTTCAGTAGTTATTTCTATCTAGTGTATTATCTCCCTGAGTGAATTCATAAAAGGTATTTTTTTATTTGTGAATTTTTAGAAAAAAAAAATACGAGACAAACACTCAAAGTGACTATTTTCATATTTAAATCAATGAATTTTATGCACAGAATGATGACGAAAGTTTCAATAGTATTCCAGGAAATTTATCCTGCTGAAAAAAAAAATTCATTCAAAGTGTTTGTTTTTGAATGGAATTTTGGAATAATATGTGCATTTTGTGTCAGTTCAGATTCGAAATAAAAAAAAGTCCTTGCTCTTCATGAAAACAAAATGGAGTTTGGTAACTTCACATTACCGAATTACTTGTTATTTTTCACAAAAATATTACTTCCGGGTAAAACGTGAAAAGAGATGAAAAAATCATAATGTCCAACATCACGTTCTATCATTCAAAAAAGAAAGTACTACAGACAGTTTAGCGAGACGGAAAAGTTGAAATATAATCTGTTCTTTCTTCATCGGTATCGATTCCCTAAATAATTATATCTGGATATAGCTTATTCCGTGACATTAAAAATCGTAATTCATGAATGAAGTATGTGTATTTTCTATAATGTTATCCAATTTGGTACTGAAGATCCTTAGGGCAAGTGTCTTAAGGCGAAACATCGTTGTATACCAGTGAGGATGACAGTGTTCCATGTAAGTGCAATTTGTTACCATTCATTTAAAGTAGAACTCATAATAATGATATCTGATTTTATTCCATAACGAATGTTTGAAATACAAATTGAGTAAAGAAAAGTATCTTCTGTATAATTCAGTGCTCATATAGAAGTATTTATTTCGAAAGAATTTCTTTCGTGTAATACAATGTTTATATGAAAGTAGCTGTTTCAGGAGGACTTTCTTTCAGTTTGTGTCTGAAAGTTACTTCTTTGCACGTTCTACACATCCATGTATAGAGTTACTTGTTTTCAAATTGATTACTTCCTTCCTTTCTTTGGAATATCCCCTCACCTTTTTTTGTATCAAGATGGAGTAATAGAAAGCCTAAAACTTTCCCAAAAACTTCTAAGAATGTTGTTTCTCAACAAAATTATTGAAATAATGGATCTTTTTTCAGTTATAGAAAAATTCAATATCTCAAGGTTGTCAAAATGACTTAAAAGGCGATATCCTGTATCCAAAACAAGTCATAAAATTCTACAAAACTGGAGAAATGCAATAGGTATAACTTGTACTCAATCACTCTGATATTAATTTGTATAACTGTTTCTATTTGCAATGTAAAACATTGAAATCGTGCCTTTATAATTTATAAAATGATATTGTGAGTCAATTCTAAAAGATACACAATAAACTACTGTTTCTTTTAAAAGAAAAAAATGTTTTGGTGATTCTTCTTGAGATCCCTGTATGAGGGCAAATATTTTCAAAGTGTGACATCATTGATATATTGAAATGGACAATTTCGGAATTTTGAACTGCCACTTGAGTCATTTTCAATTGGATTTCTTGGTTGGCTACAACAGTACATGTTCAGTTTTAAGCAGTAACTATTCATAGTAGACCAACATTAATATAGTTTCAAAAACCAATTGACAATATTTCCAGAAAATATTTTTGAAAACTGACCTAGGATTCTGTCATGAGGTGTTCTGTCGGTGGTGGTACTCTTTGGGTATCGTCTCTAGCGGTTCTTGGATGTGCAGTTTCTATACTGGTTCCATATGAACGATTTATATATTGATTTGTCTGGTCATATCATCTAATGGAACAATTTGTTCAGGCCAGTCCCTTCACTGTAGGTTAACAGGCTGACACATATCAGAAAACAACTATTCCCCTGGTTAATACCACAAAGTGCGATGGATCATATCAAACAGCATATGCAGTTATTCCCGTATATGCTGTTTGCGATACAACTGCTGCAATAGATTTTCAATTATTGGAACACACTTGCAGACTGGTTTCGAGTGTTTGGCCACTCTTCAATGTCAAGTAGTGTCTATCATCAATATAAAGTTGATGATTTCCGATAATTGAAAATTATCCGAATAGGCGAATTCTCTTCAACTCGACCTTTTAGTGTGGCCGTTTGTTTTTTGGCGTTTTGTCGGTGGCTGTACATCTTCGGGACCCTCTTCATCGATTTCCGAAGAAGCACTTTCTCTGTCGGAATCTGGAAGAAGGGGTTCTCTTCTAGGATTCCGATTGAAGAATATTTTCATTACCAATACATTTTTTTTATTTATTTCAGAACCAATACACACTCTGTCTTCTGCAGAACGATTTCTTTTCCTTTCACTAGAATCCATATTATTTTTTCCATTCGGCATAAATTTTTCTATATCCATGTCACTTAAAATTGAATAACTCAAAGTCTCTTTCTGAGCTTGGGGGCTTTCCGATCTAGAAGGATGTGTTTTTTCTATTATTCTATCTTTTTTATGTTCTTCAGCAGAACGCATTCTTTTCCTTTCACTAGACACACATTTTTCCTTATCCTTTTCACTTAATTTTGAATAATTCAAACTATTTTTCTGAGCGTGGGGGCTATTTGATCTACGAGGAAATATTTTTTCTTTTCCATCTTTTTTATGTCCTTCACCATAATGATCACTTCTTCTCACTTCTGTTAATCCTGAACCAGATGGTCTCTTTAAAATGTTTTTCTCAAATCCTTTATTGTTTTTATGTGACAGACTGGTCACTGAACTATTATTTTCATTAGAAAGATTTTGTTTCCTTTCCCGCTCATATTTCTCAATTTTGCCGAAAAAATCTTTTTTCTTAGGTATCTTATATGAAATACCCTCCCTAGCACTATTAATTTTTTCAGAACATACTTTCTTTCTTTTACCATCCGTATATTCATCTTCATGAGAGTTAACACTCCCTTTCGTGTGCTTTTCTAAAACTGAGTCAGGGTTTGAAAGTTTGCTCGAACTTTCTTTGGTTTCTTGAAAAGAACCCTTCGAAAAACTTTTCTTTTTCCTCTCTTTGCTAGTCAACTTCTTGCTATCTTCTGAAAGGCCTTCCATTTGTGTTTCCAGCTTTGAAAGACACGAGCTACTTGCTAAGGGCCTCTTTGAAATATCCTTGGTTCTTTCAGTGAGATTTGCCTGCACAGACTTTCTTCTTTCCTCGAAAAGTGGTTCTTTTCTTTTGTAATCTGACTCGGTTTTCTTACTGGAATATTGTGCTTTCCTTGAAAGGGATGATGCCTTAGAAACGTATTGTGCTTGTTCTCTTGGATTCTCTTGAGAAAGATTCGTTCTGGGACACTTTGATTGTTCAAAATATCTCTCATTTTTTCTGTAATTTCCGCTCTGTTTCTCACTAGAATGTTTATTTCCATCCGATTCTCTTAACTCTTTGATTATTACAGGATTTGTTGCCAAATGACTCTTTGATTTAGTAAAATTTGGTACTTTACTTCCTTTCTCACTTTGTACTTTAACAGGCTCAACTTCTGAAATTCCTAAGGGATATAAATTCTGTGCTTTCTCTTCTTCTCTTGTTCCACGTGATACCTCACCAGATATCTCATGTTTTGAAACCCTACTTTTCCTAACCCTTGCTTCAATATCGGGTAAAACCTCATTTTGGATGTTAGTAGGTGTTTTAATCAATGGCTCAATAAAAGAATCAACTCTTCCAGATGTTTGAACAATTTTTGGTTTTCTAACTCCAGCGCATGGTTTCATTCTCGAATATGTTCTAGAAGGAATAAAGTCTACTTCACCTCCTTTATTGATTTTTACTTTTGGAACAGTGGATGTACTCACTTGTTTCGCTCTGAATGTTCCATTTTTCGGTTTCGAAACAGAGGATATTGTAGGAACTTGCGTTTCTAAAATGTTAGGCAAAGGATTAATTGATATTGGCAAATGGGTTTTATCACCTCCATGATCACCAGACTTGATATACCCTTTATTTTCCTCGACTTCCAAAATATTCAGAGAATATGAATTCTGTTCTTCCCCAGCGGATGGAATCATCATCGAACATGTTTTAGAAGGAACAGTGGAAGTATTCACTTGTTTTCCTTTAAATGTTCCATTTTCCCGTTTTGAAACAGACGTTATAGTAGAAAGGTTTGCTTCTAGCTTCTTTTTGGTTCTTTGAATAATATTGGGCAAAGGATTGGTTAGTATTGGCAAGTGTGTTTCATTACTTCCATGATCACCAGACTTGATACACCGTTTATTTTCGTCGACTTCCAAAATAGGCAGAGAATATGAATTTTGACTTTCCACCTTCTTTTTAGTTTTTTGTGAAACGTCACCAGATATTTCTTGGTCGTCATCGATATTTTCTACATTTTCTTTGACAATATCCAAATTCGATTTGAACTTTGAAACTCTACTTTTCGTAACCCTTGGTTCAAATTCGGGTATAACAATATTTCGAAAATCAGTTGGTTTCTTAATAAATAGCTCATCAGTAGACTCTACCTCTTCAGGTGATTGGACTTTGTTTGATTTTTTGGCCCAAGCGGCTGGTTTCATTTTTGAGTACGTTCTAGACGGTATGAAGTTGATTTCACAGTCATTTTTGGTTCTTAATGCTGGGAGAATACGAGTTTTTACTTGGTTTACATTGGGTATACTTCGTTTTTCTGTAGGTGAAATTTTTTCAACTGGTACTTCATTTTTCTTCACTGAAGAACTTTGTGTATTGTGAGTTGACGAGTGATTCGAAATCGTTGATATATTTTTGGAATACGCAGTCTCATGGTCTGAAATCATTTGCATTAACTCGTCTAGTTCCTTTTTAAAATCTGGTCTTAACGAATAACTCCAAGTTTCTATCGACCGTTTACAGTAACAATGATCATTATGCTCCCCCGTATTTTCAATTTCGGACCCGTACGTTTCAATCTCATCAAGGTTTTCACCGAATACTGGCAAGTCATAATTCTTATCCGATTTCCAAAATACCGAGTAGTCAAAATCCTCATCACAGATGAATTGGTCAGAAGAATCGATGATAACTTCTGCCACTCCAATTGTACCATCGCAATTCATAAGACGGCCTGAAAAGAAAAGTTGTGTAATAAAAACTCCTGAAAATATTAAAAACAGCCTGTCAAAATTAAACCATATTTGAAAATGAAAGGAAATAAATAACACAATTACTTGAACATGATTCTTGTAAATGTATTTTTCATCTGTTCTTATGCATCCAACTTATATAATATAAACGTTATAGAATACACGGGAATATGCAAAGAATACTTAAATCGAATTTTTATGCCCATTTATATCTACTTACTGAATGTTCTAATTTTTAAATAAATACGGGGCGACAGACCAGAAGTATACAACATCTGCAATCACATCCTAATTGAATGTCAAGTTCACGAACAATTTAGACGAACACTGAATATGCCTAATACACTATAAGAATGTCTATTGAATGGTGTGACCCGAATCAAAAATACTTTGAATTTTATAAAAAAATAGCCTTTACCAAAAATATAACTGAGAATTGACGTACCCAGCTGAGAAAGTAGTAGCTAATGGCCCTAGCGGTCGAAGCTGCTTAATCAAAAAGAAGAAATTGTTCTGTTCACATGAAATTATCACTTATTAGATTACTTACTATAAAAAACACATTTTATAAAATGCACTACTACAATCAGTAGCCCAATGAAATACTGAATTTCTCTTCGATAATGTGTATAATGGACTGAGAACAGCAGGTAGGTAGGTCTAAGGTAGGTCTAAAGTGAGTGGGTCTATTCGACCCTCCACCGCAACCCATAAGGGTTTATTGTGGCTCACACCTATTCACACTCGGCTAAATAAACCCAGCTTCTTAACGAAGCCGATTAGTTTGTATGGTGAGTGGTCTTTCAGGTCAGATGGTGAGAGTATGAATCTGCCAAACTCAAAGAAACTGACTCGATCCCCAGCGGGGCAGGCACAAAGTATATGCACCAGAACCGGAAGATGTTTTTGATC
>WOGO01000962.1:0-19590 GCA_015342085.1 Leptinotarsa defecta | reverse complement strand
CTAAAATGTAGAATGCTTCTTCTAAATTTTTATGGATTTTGTCTCCATATTTCTTCATTATTTCCGAACATCTATCTAAAAAAGAAAGATCGATTGCAAAATATATTGGAGAAGTATTTTAATCACAGAAGTAACGTATGCATGAAAACACAAACAGATCTACCAAAAAAATATCTTCAGGCTTGTAGGGCAGTAAAATGGTTCAGCTTAGGTCTACTGATGAGTCCTGCTGGGATAAAACAGCGTTTTCTGTTATTGGATCACAAATCCACAAAGACAATGTCGTTTTTGATGAAGAAAAATAACTTCAATCATGATTAGAATACAAAAAAAAGGAAATGAAACTTGATTTTAATAAATTCATCGGAAAATTGAAACTTTTGAGTCTCCAATAAATGCGAATTCACATCTCATTTATATACGGAAGCAGTTTCTTTCCTAAATATTTCTTGGTTTAGGTATTTTCAGGTCCGGGATACCTCCAATTTGGATGTGCTACATATTTTGAATTTGATTGATTTAACTGAGCTGTTTATTATTTTGTGTGTTGTTTCCATTTTTTCTGTTGAAATCTTGATAAGTTAGCTTCATGAGTGATTCCTGCATGGATGTTTTTTGCTACTCTGGCTCCAAAAAAATTATTCCAATTTTTATCATTGTTTGGAAGGGATTTCTAGTAGTCCATTAAAAAGTTACATCTAGGGTTGTATTTTTTAGTGGACGCAATTATATTTTTCTGATGTATAGGGGGGTTAGTATCAGATCAATTTCAATTTTCAAGTTTGTGGGGTAGTAACCCTTGTCCCCCAGTCTTGGAAAAAAGGGTGAAAAGAGTTTTCGGCCGTATCTCGTAAACTACCAAACTTATAGAAAATTTTATTTGTAGCGAATTGAATTGTCTGCAACCTCATCCATATTGATTTTTATCGTAAAATGGAAAATGAAAATGACTGAAAAATTTTGAACAATATATCTTTTGGGCGTCATAACTTTTTTTCTGGTTATTTAATAACAAAATAACTTCAGAGCAATCATATAGGGGGTTTTTCAACGAATAATTTACACTGCAAATTTGTTCAATTTCATACATTTATCTGGGTTTTACAGCGCTCCGAATCAATGAATCGATGGTGGTTTTCTGTTATAAAAAGTTGTTTGGCATCTTTGAACAACATTCTTGATAAGTATGTTGAGTATGTACATAATCACTACGGATAATCTGCAAGTATAAAATTTGATGGCTACTCCGGAAATCCTGATATCGCAGGAACAAAGTCGTGGGAGTGCTTGCGTCACACGAAAAAGCATAAATCGAGAAAGATAAAGTTCGATAAGAGCACCGAACCTGAATTTTCCCAAGATGAATTACTTGATAACGAAAAGAACAAAGCGAACCCAATAAATCTTCCCAAAACTGCTCTATTAGAGGTGGTTTTTGGTATCAACCAAGCTGAATCAGATGCAGATACAGACATCCTCCGTTCTGCGCTTGCTGCATCCTAATCCTATGATTCCGTGACTATCGTAGCAGAGGACATTGAGATTCTTGTCTTGCTCACGGCATTAGGAAGAGAGCAGTCCAGCAGAGCATATACTTTGTGCCTGCCCCGCTGGGGACCGAATCGGGTTTTAAGAGTTCGAAAGACCTGGGTTGTTTGGTCGAGTGTGAATAGGTGTGAACCACAATAAACCCTTGCGGGTTGCGGTGGAGGGCCGAATAGACACACTCACTTTGGCCCTAACCTAACCTAGCTAGCTGAATAGCATTATTTATCATAGGAAGAAACATAGGAAGTTTCAATTCTCATTTTTCATGTTTTGTCATCTTCTTTATATGGTGTGCATAAAGATGATTTTCTGCACAGTATGAGATACAAACGATTCGCCAAGACAGTAACCAAAAATACATTCAACTTATCATCGCTTTCTCCAACAAAAGATGCAGCCCGCTTTCACAGTATCCGAATTCATCACCAGGTTCAGTCGTGGCTCGACAATCACTGTGGTCCTGCAAATTGAGGCTGGAAAAGCATGGAAAAATTTGGATACCAATCCAAACTTCCGAGCCTCCACCTCAGCAACTTCTGAAATTAATTTTCTGCAGATGCAAGGGAAACTGTAGAAATATGTGTGGTTGCCGAAAAGCAAGCCTCAAATTTTTTCAGTGTACCCCAGTTGTTCTGGTGAAACCTGCAGTAATATCATGGAAATATTAAAATGAATCGAAGAAAATTAATGCGAAGATGAATTACCTACAATGACGATAATTCTAACTCCCGTTATTCTGCAAAAATTAACCTCCGATACTGAATTAGATCCTAAACCGCAGTCAGGACCACCAAAGAAAATTAAAAAACAATAGCTGGAAAACAACGTTTTGAATATACAGGGCTATTCAAATTCGTTTCTGTACATGGGTATCTCGTAAACGATAAGAGATAGAGTGTCGGTTAAATTGTGGCAAAGTTGCGTATTTCAGAGTCCTATTCAATGATGTAGAAAAATCGAATATAGTTCTTTTGGTTCTGGAGATATACAGGAAAAACCAAAAAATCCCAAATTATTTTTTTGCATATATCTTCTTTATTCACAGACATATTGAAAATCTGTCCACATTTTGCTGTTGACACTTGATGTGGGCTATGAGAATATGTCCATGAATCTTTTATAAAGGGTGTTATCTGACTTGGGCCACCCCCATCTTTAAAATTTTAAATACGGACCTGTATTTTCTGTTGTGGTTTTTGGATCGTAGACGTTCACTTCATCCTGAGAAATTGAATTTTATTTTATATTTCGGGATGTTTCAGTAATATTTGATTATAATTGGGTGAATTATTCCCTTTTAAATTACGGCCCTGGAAATTGGTTGATTGAGTTAAATAAAAACACAATAGCAATTTTCACGTCTCCCTATGTACCATAGAGTTTTTAGAGAGTTTTTTTCATTTTTAGATACCTATCCATATTTTTCATATTTCCATTGCTCTGAACGTTTCCTACAATGAACTTCGAATAAGAAAACCTTTTATGGAGTCCTATTGGAGTCCTTCCATTTCGAGACAAATACTGGGCCAATATAATGGCCTGCAAGATCTTAGTATTTTGGACTATTTTCTATGGGGGGCATTGAAAAATAGGACTTACGCTGGCAGAGAGATAGAAAATGTGGATGACTCGAGATTGAGGATTTTGAATGATTTCGCAACAATACAGCAAATAAGTGTATCAAGGGCAATAAATAATTTGAAAAACCGAGTTCAAAAATGTCTCAAAATGGAAGGACTCCAATTCCAACATTTATTGCGCCATTAATTTTTTCGTGTATATAAATTACTTCATTTCAATTTTCATTACAATTATAGTGTTCATTTCGGATGTTATTATTGCTACCATTTCTTTTCTGCTTATTAAAACACATATAGTATATTTTTATGTGTATATGTTTCAGATAATCACAAAAGGTTTTCCTATTCAATATTCATTGTAGAAAACACTCAGAGCCATAAAAAATGAATAGGTACCAAAAAATGGAAAAAAAACTCTCGAAACACTCTACGGTACATAAGGAGACGTGAAAGCTGCTATTGTATTTTTATTCAACTCAGTCAACCAATTTCCAGGTCAGTAATTCAAAAGGGAATAATTCACACAATTAATAATCAAATATTACCCAAACATCCCGAAATATAAAATTTAATTTAATTTCTCAGTATGAAGTGAACGTCGACGATACAAAAAATACAGGCCCCTATTTAAAAATTCAAAGATGGGGGTGGCCCAAGTCAGATGACACCCTGTATAAAAAATTCATGGACATACTCTGACAGCCAATAGCAAAATGTGGACAGATTTTCGATATGTCTGTGAATAAAGAAGATATAGGCAAAAACATAATTTGGGATTTTTTGGTTTTTCCTGTATATCTCCAGAACCAAAAGCTATATTCGATTTCTCTACATCATTGAATAGGTCTCTAAAATACGCAACTTTGCCATAATTTAACCGACACTCTATCTCTTATCGTTTACGAGATCCCCATGTACAGAAACGAATTTGAATAGCCCTGTATATTATTGCATATGATAATAAAAGAAAATACAAATGATATAGGAAAGAATTCTCTCATTTTTTTAAGGCAGGAACGAATCAATAGAAATTTCAGTCAGAATTGAACACAATTTATGACATTTACAACCCGTGTGTGGCCTGAGAGTTTGCTGACCAAACTTCGATGCCAACCAAACTTCGATGCCATGGCTTGTCGGATCATTTTTGTGTATGGCTCTTCAACTTCCTGAAAGAACGTTCCCTGCGAGTAGCCGTCGATGGATATCTCTCGAATACTTTCACTGGTGTTCCCCAAGGATCCATATTGTCTCCAACCTTCTTTTTATTGTATTTCAACGACTTTTTGAAAAAAACAAGAATCCAATATATTGCTTTGCTGAAGACAGCACACTTGTCATTCTATTTGGATTCCAGGACATCGGCTACGGAGGCACATCGTCCATAGCAGCAGGAGGTTGCATATCTTTATGAGGATCTAGAAGTAATTTCGAAATGGGGTGAAAGTAACCAGGCTCAATTTAATGCCACAAAAACCCAGGTATTGGTTTTCTCCTAGAAGATAAATGTTTCCGATATAGTAATGTCAGGTCAGACAATTCCCCTTTCTGTTTCGATAATTATTAATTTTTTAATTGTTTTTTCAGGGTTTTCAAATCAATTTATATTATATTAGACAATGGAAGTCCGAACTGACGAAATACACCACGAAACATTGTCAACCACCTTCAAACAATACTCTAAAGTTGTTGGATTCCATCCACAAAAAAGCCACCTACCTGATTGGAGACGCGAATATCACGTGTAATACTTGATCTTTATAAAAATGAAAGTACAAAATTTGGATTTATTCAAGGATGACAGATCTAGTAGTTTTATTTATTTATACAAATTGATTGTAGATTCCTTGTAGTTTAACTTGAACGTACGTTTTATAATTTTATTTTGTAGTTTTTTTTAATTGGTTTCTATAATGAATAAATTACATTCCTCATACTGATATTAGACATTGAATTTTTGAATGAAGTTGGATATTAAAATGGTACAAAATTCTTTATTTTGAATAAAATTCCAATTTTGATCTTGAATATCTTATTTTATCCCGATATTGATAATTTTTTTCATTAATGGGAGGAAATTTATCTCAGATTGAAACACATTAAACAGTAAAGCAATTTTTGTAATATCGGGTGTTGCCAAGTTTAAGTTGGACAATAACTTCCATTCTGCAAGGCATTCCATGAATTAGCGTTTAAATATACTTCTCGGGCATGTCATTCTACTCCTCTATGATCACAATAGGAAGTTCACTTTTGTTTGTATGTGGTGTTTCGTGACTTCTCACACCTTTATCTAGATAGTTACACACATGCTCAATATAATTTGCATACGGAGAACACACATGATGCGTACCTAGATAAAATGCAATGCATTAATCAACTACTACTCATAAATTCTAAATGAATCGTTAAATCAAGTGATTGAAGTAATAATATATGAGGAATAAACCAACGCTGCATACAGGATTGTTTTAAGTGTCATTGTTATTTCTTGTATCGTGTGATTGAATCGGGCCTTATTAGCAAATCTGTTTGATGTAAATCAATCTGCAATAATTTTTTTTCCATTTATTGAAAAAAATATATACTAAAAATGTATATTCTCTCTTATATGCGTGTTAATATGTAAAATTTTGATTATTATTTTTTCAAATTATTACTTATACGATTCAAAGTATATTCAATCATCTGTTTCATTTTATAGTTTTAGTTCTGATTCATATCTTTCTCCAATTCGTTATATATTTAAATTATGGTTTTTCCCTACTATAAACATATACATACATAGGTACATTTGTTGTACCTATGTATGTATATGTAATAAATCGTTATTATTATTATTATTCGATTTTCCTAGAGTCACATAAAAAACAAAAGTCTAACTACATTGAAAATAGCCTTAAACGGGTATCAATTTCAATAAATAATAAAATTTACTGAAATAAAAAACAAAATTGTAATAAATTCAATTTATTGTTGCTCAAAATATTTTTTTATTAACAATAAAAGTTAAAAATTTTATGAATATCATTGATATGAAAATATGATGTCTACAAAAATTAAATTAATGAAAACTATCAATCATGCATACAATGTATATTCAAATATATATAAGATTTTTCTAAAATATATAAATTATTTCAAAAAATTAAATAAAGTAATCAAATTACGGGGCTCCTTATCACAACAGAAAACAAATTTCAACGTTATTCCATAAACAAATTATTAAGCTATATTAAATACATATTGAGTGTGAAAGAATAATCAAAATTTTCATTTTACTACATTCCTACATTTTCATATGACTAGCAGACGCAGACTTCTTTCGATTCAGTATCAGTAAGCTATTTTATATAGTTTCGTGCTATCTCAAAAAAAAAAACATTGAACTGTTCTTATCAAGTATTTTCTCACATCTTAAAAAAAACATATGGTTACTTTATAGTTCTCCCCTCATAAGATACTCTCTAGAATCAAGATATTAATTATATTTCTTTATACAATGAAAATGTCTGGTTTAGTATCAGCCTCTTAAACCATATACATTGATTCCACTTTCTGTAACTCTAAACTATGACAGGAAGAAAGAAAATAAAATTATCAATTGTCCAATTTTTCAAAGTGATGAAACACTAATAAAATATATTTTCACTGTTTTTTTAGCAGTACAGCTTTTCAATTTTTACAAACTACTGGATTCATAAAAACTTCAGTTTTAATTTGACCCGTAAATTATGCAAAAGATTGATATTAAAAAACAACAGTATTTATGTTATCACTCCTTGATGATATTGGAATATGAGTTTCTATATCAACATATCAGGAAAAAAGCTGTTGATAATAAATCCCCATGCTTTCAAGGCATAAAATTTAACTGAAAATAAAATATGAGATTTTCGGAACTACTTGTAGTCATTTTTTCAAAAAATGTTACAGAAATCAATATCTTTCTTTCTATTCAATTATTCAAAATACGATTCACTATTGTATGAATATTCTGCCACACTCGATATTTCTTGGGGCGTTTCAATGGATATTAGTCCAAATCTGCAGTTTCAATCAAATTATTTTTACTGGCAGAGGCTGACGTAGATGCTTGAGGGGTATCGTCGTCACTATCATCATCTAAACCACTAAAGAAGTTCTCTAGGATATTTCCTAAGAAACCACCACTCTGCTGTTCAGGAGGTTTCAGACCAAAAAATAATTGTCCTATTTTGTCTAGATATTGTACGTAGCAAGGATCTCTTTTCAATGATGGCTCATACTGCTCACAAAGAACGGCAAATGTTTGTAGTTTTTGGCTAGAATAAAAATTGATTTATATATCCTGCTCACCAACAGAATAATTGCAATGTAAAAATATTAAGTACAGTACCAATTATTGTATACCAAAAAGATAAACATTTGGACCTCAGTAATGATATCAAATAAGCCTTGTTGGCATTAGAAAATTTTACATCATTAGTTTGATTTGAGTTATTGCCTCGTTTCAATAGAAATAGTCTAGGGATATTTCAGAAACGTACTAAAATTATTAAAAAAAAAATGTATGACTTCGTTTAATTTCAACTGAATTGGTACAGTTGTTCACCCTGTAGATTTCTCTGGGTTAAACAGAACCGCAAAAAAACAAATAGTTTATCAATTTCACAGAAGTGGAATAAACCATAGTTTTTATACTGCTATAAATAATCTGGAAGTGTCGATTTTGTTCATGCTATAGTTGTTGTTTAAAAATATTGTTTTATCATGGAATGACATCATTCATCTTTGGATGAGACAAATAAAGCTGTGCACTTTTTTAAACATGGCATGCGGCAAACTGATGTAGCTCTTCATATGAGAGTCACCCAAAGTGTTATAAGTGGAATGTGGCGGCTTTTTTTGAAACTGGAGGTCCAGCTGAATAACATCCAGGACGTGGACAAGCTATAACTGCAGCTCAAGATCAATTTTCATTTTAAACGCTAGCTAGAAGACAACCTACAAATACAGCATTTGAATTGGATTGGAACTTGTAGTAGGTGCACAGGTTAACTATAGGTTGTGGTACTGTAAGAAATTGACTCCACAGAGCAAATCTCCACAGTTGAAGGTTACATAGATATCCACCTTTGTCCAGAGGCAATCGCACTGCAAGATTTGAGTGGTGTCAAGAATACGAGGGTGGTCCAAGAAGTACCGGACCTGACCTAGAGATAGCGGTAGTTCAAAAAAATATCGCTGTATTAGAAAGTACACAGTCTATAAAGCATATGTTTCAAATTTGAAGACGCTGCGTTGTTAAGTATTTGTTTCGCAGCCATCAATATTGAGCGTTTTCGGTGAATTTCTGAAAATGGGAAAAATTGGTCATCTTTATGTGGTACAATACTTTTATTAAAAAGTCCTCAGTCCAACCAATATAAAAGCTGAACTGGATTTTACTCTGGGTGAGTCTCCTCCGTCGTTTACAACAGTAAAATATTGGTTAGCAGAGTTTAAACGTACAAGTTGCCAAAACGAGCATCATGTGGTTAACCAAATGGGGTAAAGAATTCAGAAATGGTGAAGGAAATCCACAAAGCGGTACTGGAAGTGCGTGATCTAGCAGACTTAACAGGCCTTTCAAAAAGTGCGGTACATTGTATATTATCTGAAAATTTTGACATGAGAAAGCTGTGTGCATGATATGTGCCGCGTTTGCTCACACTCGAGCAAAAACAGTGTCGTGAAGATGTTTCAATTTAATATTTAGCGAAGTTTCACAGCAACAAAGCAGAATTCTTGCGTCGTTTCATAAGCATATATGAAACATGGATCCATCACTTCTCACCCGAGACAAAAAAACAATAAAAACCGTGGATAGAAAAGAAAGAACCGGCTCCAAAGAAGGCGAAGACCGTTTCATCTGCAGGCAAGGTCATGGCATAGGTTTTTTGGGATGCGCATGGGATAATTTTCATTGACTCTTAAAAAAAAAAGGTAAAACTATCAATGGTGAGTATTTTGCGAACTTATTTCAATGAGAGAGTAGATAAGTCAAGCAAAAACGGCCGCATTTGCTTATAAAAAGTGTTGTTTCATCAAGACAATGCACCAGCTAACAAATCCATTATCGCAATAACCAAAATTAACAAATTATAGTTTGAATTGCTACCTCATGCTCCCTTGTTTGCCAGATTTAGCCCTCTCGGATTATTTTTTGTTCCCAAACTCGAAAAGATGGCTAACTTGTCAAAAACTTTCCAACGACGAAGAAGTGATGTTAGCAGTTAATGGCTATTTTGAGGAGCAAGGCAGTTCTTATTATAAAAACGGTATTGAACTCATTGAAAGTCGCTGGGAAAGTTTTCTTTGTTGGGCCGGGTACTTCTGGGACCCCCTCGTATCAATACTGGGATGCAAATTTGGATTTCATTCTCCCTGAGATAGAAATGTAGAACACTCACGACATGTCTATGAGGTTCAAACACACAAAATTGGTACAGTAATGGTTTACGTTTTTCCAAATTGATCCCTTTCAGCTCAGCAGTACCTCAACACCATTCTTCAACCTATCATTCGTCTGTTTACTGGTGCTGCTGGTCAAAACTTCCACCTCATACATGATAATGCTCGTCTGCATGTCGCCAGTGAAACGATTCATAGAGAAAATATCCCTAGACTTTTCTGATGTGTGTTTATTGTAGAGGCAAAAATGAACAGAATTTTGAGCTTTTTTGGTTATTCCTATATTATTTAAAAAGTGTTTCTTGAAGTTAGGCTTCCCCACAAAGTTGAGCAGCTACTAACAATGGCAGTAGTAATCTTTATTCTCAGGTGTAATTCACCTCTTTAGAGCGAAACTAAGTTTAAATTTGTACAATCGATAATAATTGATACAAAACACCTCAATTTAGTTTCAAATAAGCCCCTTACGGAGCGAATTGCAAGTGTCTGCAGGTAAACAACTACTTCCCCAGTTGATACAAAGTGGTTCTGCTGCTGGATAAACGAGAAACATCTGCGAGACTAACCTCTGTGTAGTTCAGGTACGTTGAGAGAAATGAATGTTTCGAGATTTTATTTTGGGATATTTATTTTCTTATACGTATCTATCCCTCCTCAATACAGTCCACATTATTTTAATTTCTGTCAGAGTATTGGTACATGCGACGTTTCTTCCTCACTTAGAGTTTCGTTCACGAGATGAAGCTGTTACTAATTAACAATCTCTCTCTGACAAATGTTTCACACATCCAGTTGGACTGCATTAAAATCAATCGAGTCCCAGGCACACTGCTATTTGGATCGGATCTCTCCATCACTGATGAGAGGTAATACCTCGAAATGGGTCTCTTATCAATTGACTTTAAAGCAATATATTTCTATCGAACAATAAAGCTTCATTATTATTGTCTTTGAGGCTTTCTTTCTCCAAAAACTTAAAAATCAGTCATAGTAACAGTGAAAATTGAAAGCGAATGTGAAAGCGAAAATATAACTGTGAGTACCTTTCTATGGCTTGGAGTAAAAACCAAATGAAATTTAGAAGTGGCAACAAATACGGCGGGCCTGATTTTTGTATTCTCGGATGTTGTTCCGTATAACTTGTAAACGTCTGGTTTGCTGTATGTTTGTTTTTCAAACACAAGTATTGCAAAACTGCTTGAGCTATGAATAAATCTGCCTCTCCTTTGAAGCCGTGAGTGCTTTGGAATTCTATTAACAATTTAGCACAATTTTTCCCATCTTGTGAGTGAATGAAATGATATCGTGCCTGAGCGTAATTTTTCTCTTTCCAGTTTTGTGCTATACTCTAAAAAGATGGAAAATGTGATATTCAGTGATTATCAAAAAGTATGGTACTCATTTTAATGGTTCGCAATAGTATTTGAAAATGTTGTGACTAGACTTTTATCTGTATATCACGAATCTGAAGTCAAAACTTGGAATAGCAATAAACCAATTGAAGGTCAAAAAGTCAACTATTTCAGTAACTCACTTTCGATAATAAATACTATCAAAATGACATTTTTTCATGAGCATATGCTGTGGACTTTTATTCACTTCCATTATTTCCCGTATGTTTAATTTCCTCAAAACTGTATCTTTCCAAGCATTCCAAGCACATTATGATTGTTTATGGAACTAAACAATACTTTTACAAGGGACTTTTTCATTAGTTTCATTGGAACTGTTACAAAAGTAAATTTTAAATGAATGTGATGTCAAATTTATACAACTATCAACTTTTTTTTTGTCATTCATCATAAGCCTTCCACAATTGATTTCATATTTGTAGAAAAAAAGGCTCAATTAACAAGTAGCACTGAATGAAAGAGAATGCTTTAAAAAATTGATGTTTTTGTCTAAGTCAAATTTCAGAAATCTGGCAACATATTTTTCTTTTCTTGACTGTTTCTTTGAAACATAATTCTATTTTTTTATTGTGTGGAAAGGGTAAAAAAAGGTCAGCAGCAAGAGATCATGAAGAGAAGGTATAATTTTATGAGTTTTTATTACTGAAACAGTTTTATTAAATAGTATCTCCAAAAGTAGATGAGAGCAATCAGTTTTGACTCCAGATTCATAATTAGCAGAAAATTAAGTGGTTTGATAATTTATTTTCAGAAAAATAGCTCGAGCCATTAAAATGAATATTAACCATAAAATGTATACCTGATGGAGAAGAGGGTGGCCATATGAAGATCCTTTAGATGACCAACGAATAGCATGTGTTAAAAAAGTTTCTCTCTCGGGCGTAGAAACACTTATTTTACAAAAAATCTTGGTCAATTTCGGAGACCACAAGTCACAATCAAAATCTTCTGATTTTTCCAAAACTTCAATCAACAGTAGCCCCAAATCAGATCCACTCAATTGCTACAAGTTATATAGAAAAAAGTTGGATCAATTAGACAATCATACAATACCTGGTCATGTTCTAGAAATAATATAGAGCCACTGTAGAGCATATCCTTCAATTCTTTGAATTTTCTTTGGCCCATATATCTGAAAAGTTAAGGTTATGTCATGCATTTTCTAGAAACTGCGAGCGATTCTATATAAAAAAGAATTATACCTGAAGTATAAGGTTCTATACATTTGATGGGCTTCATAAAAATGTCCATCCTCGATAGATTTCTCCAATTTCTCTAAAACTCTAGAAATTCCGCGGACTCCTTGAGCAGACATACTTGTTATTTAAGTCAAAATTATAGTCAGAAGAATGACAATGACAGAACAAAAAACATGGGATGGGGCACAGAATTCCCTCTCTCTCTCTAATTTTGTTGGACATTGCTTTCCACTCGGGAGCATTTGTCCAGGCTCCTCCTATTAATGATGACAGGAGCTTCGTAGGGGTGGGGGCAGCGGTCTCGCTCGAAGCAATGCTGACACCCTTTTTTTGACTAACTTTTTTACGATGAAAACAATTCAACTTTTTTATTGTAGCCTTCTGTTCAGAAGACATTTTGATTTTTTCACATATACTTTTTGAGTCCTCTCCTCTTCGGGAGACCTTGGTTTTTAAATTCACATACAGGGCCCCCTTTACATGGTTATCCGAACCATCCCAGCCTGGATACCGGCGTGAATAAAGGGGCCCTCGCTTCACATTTTTGTCTAAATTTTTACATAAACTTTAACATTTTTGCACAATAGACAATCACAACATAAATTTAAGCCCCGCGATAGCACGTGGCATCCGCGTATCTTCTTTCTGGATGGACGTTATCGGCACGGCCACCCAACTTCTTTGGGCACAGAATTCGAGTATTCCAAACCATGCAGTAGCGACAGTCAGATTCCTGCCAAAACAATGATATCTGTATATATGAGATATAATTTGGTAGTATAGTTATCAACTTCACTTTTTATTACACGACTGTAAACGAACGTGAAGCTTGTTCACTTTTCATTGAGTTCTTGTGTTCCATTTTGTATTTTATAGTTATTTTATGTGACGTTGGTAAACTTTGTTATGGATGCGCCTCAAGTTTATCACTGAAATGGTATCATTTAGAGACCACGAAATCATTGACTGTATTTCTTTAAACAAATACTTTCAAATAAGCATCGGATTACAAGAAAAATAAAATACTTTCGAAATACCTACTATTATATGAACATTGAATTATACAAAAAAATAACTATTTTCTATTCAGTTTATACTCCAATCATCCGTTATGGAATTGAATTAGATATCATTCACAGGATTGCCATACAATATAGTATATGAAAGAATTAAAATTTCACTCACATGGAACATTGTCATCCTCAAAGTTGGACATTCGAAGTTTAGGAAGAAGACACTTGCCTAATTGCCTCTTCAGTACAAATTTGGACTACATAATTTATTAAATTTAGGCAGGATCTGCCGGTACGTTTTATACAGGCGACGGTGAGATAACTGTACATGTGCAATAACCGTTATTTACTCACTAAACTGATCGATTCCCACCCAAATTTCAAACACTTGTTGATCTCCCTACGGAAGAAAATAGTTAACCACCCGGTTTCCGTATTAAACTTCTTTTCTTGGAGCACCTGACGCCACTTCCCCGACAAACTTTCTCCCCGCCATGGCTCCCCGCCAAGACTGTCTTCAAAACCTTCAAAGAAATCGCAGTTACCATATCATAATTTTTTGTACCCTTCCTCGATCAATTTGCGAGAGATTATTTTTTCCCTGAGTTGATCTCGATTTGTCAAACTTATGATTAATTAGCCTATGGCCCCGCCTTGGTTGAGTGGAAGCTGAGTTTTTCCTTTGTCGGCCCAATAAGTTGGATATTTCTTTGACTAAGCGGTCTATCGACGGATCACAGGTGGTTTTTGTAAACATTTCTCGACTGGCCGATCGATAACCGATCATTTTTTCTTTAACGTGGTGTTTTTTCGACGTCATTAATTTTACGAGGCGCGAAACTTGGCTTTTTAATTTCTGAATTTAAATGAATCTTCTATTCTTGAAAAAAAAAAGAAAAACTAGAATACATAGCCTTTGCTAGGTATTACAGAATATATGCCTACAATTCCAGTTTCAGAGATCACTCACTCACTTGTTTTTCGGAACAGAAAAATCCCATTTCAAATTGTCAATATGTATTCAGATGTGAATTTTTAAACGGATCTACTAACATATCAAAGGCAATTGAAGGACATGTTAATAACACGTGAATTATATGCAAAACGAACTTAAAATTGCTTAAACACACCAAAATCAAACATCCATCTCTTAAAAAACTGTTCGAATGTTAAACTGCCGTCTTAACCTCTCATCCTCCAGAGCCCAATACGTTTCAATTTTCAATCGTAGACACAGGTATAATGGTCTTTTATCACCGTTTCCACCGTTTACATGTTTTTTTGGTCACTTGGTATCCAACTTATTTCATTTTGGCAACACTCCAGCCATAGTAGAATTACAAAAACGCCCGCCAAAATCAAGCAAACTGAAAAACTTGGAATTTGATGATAATTTGAAAAATAATAAAAAGCCAAGACGAGAGGGAGAAAATCTTGTAGATACGATTTAAACCAGTTCGAGGTGAGAAAATGTGTCAATGACGTCAAAAAAGATTTTTCATCCAAATTTAATGTCATTCTTCTATAGACAGTTGATACTTATTTACAGGCAGTCAGTGGATCAGAGAAAATACAACAC
Source organism: Leptinotarsa defecta (assembly GCA_015342085.1). Taxonomy (NCBI): domain Eukaryota; kingdom Metazoa; phylum Arthropoda; class Insecta; order Coleoptera; family Chrysomelidae; genus Leptinotarsa; species Leptinotarsa defecta. Next base: position 4,824 of record WOGO01000962.1, on the reverse strand, counting down.
GAAGGGACATCGTATTTTCCAAAATATTAAATCATTTAGAATTCGAATATTTAAAATAAATCATATAACAGGTTATAACAATCCTACCTATTATAAACGAACGATTTGAAAAAATTTTGGTTCCGACACTTAAGATTCTATTACTTTCGAATATTTCATTTTTTTCACACCGAAGTCTAAAAATTAAAAAAGTTATTCAGTTTATTGATTCAATAAAATAATAATTTTTCAATATACGACGGAGGGCTTGTATGAAAGATGGCGCTGACGTTGTTCAAAAATTAACAAAACCGGGTCCGCCATTGTTGCGTATTGGCTACTTTTATGGCCGTGCCTCGAACATTTTTGCAGACAATATTTGTGAGCGAACAAGTCGCTTTGAAATTTCAGGTGTGTTTGAAAGAGGAATTTGCACTGCTTATGAAATGGCGTCTAATTATTCACAGTGTGTTTATTGTTGGTGATGTGGTTGTGTGTTTTTTAAACATCGATTTGGATCATATAAATGGCTTACAACTTCCAGATTTTTATTTTGTCCACATGTAATAATAATTACTATTTTCGAGTATTTGTGGGTTTTAGGTTCATTTGCTTTCCGTATTTATTATATGAACTTCAGCATAATCATTAATGAACTAGGTTTCTTTGAATTATCGGTATTAAAATTTCTAACATTTGTATTATTCATTAATATCTATCTATTTAAAAGGCAAATATGATTTGAGCAAATTCAAAATAATTTATAGTAGTTTCAGTAACATCGCCAAGTAATGCATTTGTGGAAGTATTAGTGTAATTTAAGACAATTTGAGATGAAAGTTCTAGTTTCTTTCAGTAGTTGGATGAATTCTGGCAGGAATGAATCGCGTTTTTGAAAACCAAGGTTGTGCAGTGCTTCAGTGGTGAATAATGAACTGACTTTTACTTATGTATCCCTAATTTTTTTGATCATTTTGGTACTACATAGTTCATTAACCTAATTTCTATTTGCATTGGTCATATAGATAAGTTATAGTGACAGGAAGTTCAAAACTTAGTATTGAACAGTTTATTATGCTTTTCACATTTAAAAATATTTCTTTATCTGATAGGCTCATAAGTAATAAAACAAATCGAAACACCTTCTAGTTCTTGTTCCGGTTTATAAACTTATGTTTTACTGAAGGTTCTTGCTTTGTTTAATGTTACAATGAAATTGAAATAAATACACCACCACTCAATAAAAATGACCAACTATATTCCGAACATCCACAATCTGGAAATATTGATGAGGGAAAACCATTTTGGATATTACTTCATTTTTATTGGGGGAAAGTGGAGTAAAACTGAGAAGTATTATCTTTTAAATTTTTATGTTACGATTCTGAAACTAAAATAATCCTTTTTGTTTTTTTAATGTTCTTCATTTCATCTCAGTAGATGGAATTATTGCAGTGGAAAAATGGGAGAACTCAAAATCAAACATTGTCAAAATTGTTAATATGGTTAATGTTATTTATATTGTTAAGCCAGAGACAAATTGTTGGAATCTTACTAAATATTCAGAGAGGGTTTATGTAACAATGCAGAGGACTAAGACTAATTAATTTATTATTATTCAACATTTGATATTTTCTTAATTATTTTTTTCTTATCCATAACACTTGAAACATACAATTGAATAATCTCACAAAATACACTTTATTGATAATTTCTTCAATTGTTTTGATGAAATGTCTGTTATCAAACATTTTGTGGTTGCAGATTTCGATGAGATTGAGATGAATCTTGCGGACATGGCCATTTTATGTAGTTGAATCCTTTACAATTTAGGATAAGATATTATGGAACCTGACTAATGATGGGGCTCTAAAGCGTGTATTTACAAATTGAAGACATTATTTTCAAGATGTCTGGAGGGCCTCCACATCATCCACATAACCGGCAGGTTCCGGCTGCTAACCTCGCTAATGCTGCTTGGAATCATTTACAGGTAATTTATTCATCTAATTGCTCTATTTTTTTTCCCATAAATTGATACTCCTATAGTCAATGTGAACTTGGTTGAACAATAATATTTCAAAAATTCTTCAAATATGCTTCAAGGAAGTAATGTTTACAATATAACTTGCAATAAATGTCATAAATGTGAAATGGGTAGGTGAAAGTATGTTACAAATTGAGATCACTGACACCCCTTCTAGATATAACTTTTTTGAGTTATTTGATCATGAATAATTATTATAACTAAACAATGAATTTTTTGACAGGTTTGTGTGATTGTTGAAAATCCATAAATTTATTGAAATTAACTCATTGTATTGTGAAATTGTCACATAAGTCTAATGTTTTAGACTTGTCTGAAGAAGGTTATTTAAAAACACATACTGGTATATGTTTTGACAATTGTTTATGGAACAATTAAATGTTTTTCAATGGGTACATTTATCAGCTACTAATTGTTTACTTGATATTTTTTATTTAAAAAAAATAAGTGAACATTCTCATATCTGATGTAAAAATGGTGAGCTAGTCATAAACTATTTAATTTTGAATTCTGAAATATCGTGAGCGTACTGGATCTCAATTTTTTGAAGATTAAATCTTTATATGTAAATTAGATATAGAAGACTGCATAGTGACGTTTGTCTTTCATGATCAATATTCATTCAAGTGCTGTTGATAATAAGAATTAATTTTCATCAAAAAAACCTAAAGAGCTGTTTTGTATAATTTTTATGTTAGTTCGCAACTGTTGAAAACACAGCGTCTCTGGAAGAGTATTTATTTCATTGGAAAAATAGACAGAATAGACCGTATTCCACTTGAAAAAGGGGGGGGGGCATATTATATTATAATGTTTACACTCGATGTTGAACTAATTGCCTACTCTCAAGTATAATGTTGAATCATTGTAAATGTATTTATTAAGTGAGACGGTACCCTGTTGGTTTGACGTGAGTGGTCAGCTGCACTCAGTCAATCCGACCGCTGTGAGAACAAGTGGTTCGAACCACAAGGCCAGACGATTGATTTTCACTACCTATCATCCAACCCGTGTTAAGAATCACACGTTAAAAGGTAAGACTTTGCTAGTCCTTAGCTCGCATAAGTTTCGACTTTTGAGATATGTCATTTGTAGGGGGGAGACAGAAAAACTGATTTTAACAGATTTTTTAATAGTTACAGTAACGTTATTAAAATGGGTTTCTTTCCAATCATACAACGCCAAATGCATTTTCATTTATTGAGTAAAATATTGGAGCATCTGGCAGACAATAATGCAGAAAAAATAATCTTTCTTTACTGACCATTAAGGATATGGTAGATTCAGTGATTATTCTCAATTCATAATCAACTGAACCCTTGTTTCTTTATATTTCAAAAGATACCTCATTGATATTTTGTGTGGATGTCCCATTCCTAATTTTTGTATTTTTTTATTTTGTTGGACAGAAAATAAGCAAGAATAAAGTTACACCAGTTGAATTATTAGGTTGTTGCAAAAATTTTGTTCGTCTTTATGAGTTTACTCTAAACTGTAATGTCTCAGTCTTTACTCTAAACTGTAATGTCTCAGTGTATACTTAATCAATTTAATGGAAATGAGTGCTAATGTAACACAAGTTGATGAATTCTGTCAGCATAAAAATTGGTTGCTCGGGATTCGATGACGTCGACGAAGGCCGTTTTTGTCTGGTCCTGATTGGCGAAGTGCTTGAAAAGATGGTAGTGAGTTGGCAAGATGTCTGGGAAGTATGATGGGTGCGGCAGAACCGTTGACTAGTGTCGGCTGCTGCTGACGCAATATTCGGTACATTTCGTCGATTTCCTCGCAGTAGGACTGTGCTGCAGAATGTTATAGTGAATTACACCAGCTGCTGTAAGTGCATGGGTGGCTCATCGGTGTCCAACCACTGTCCTAAAGGTCTCCTGTTGTCGTAGAGGATCTATTTTTCACCACACGTGACGATCTGATCCAAAAAAGAATTGTTTTGGTTGCCCAAAAGCAAAGAAAAACAGACCTCAAATTGTGGACATCCATAGTTCGACCTCTTTGACCTTTCAAATATATTTTAAACCATCAATAATTGTATGGGAGATGACATCATTTGTGATGGGTCAGTCTTCGCCAGGGTCTCCAAATCCTCGCCCTGGATTACTGTAGGTCGACCACTTTGCGGCTCATCTACGAGGCTGAAATCTCCGGAACAAAATTTCGCAAACCAACATAGAACAGTGCGTTCATTACCACTATCATTACCAAATGCCTGGTTGATTTTTCGGGCTGTTTCGGCAGCGCTTTGGTTCAATTTGAATTTGGAATAAAGAACATCATCGTGGTGTGAATGAATTATCTAAAAAATGTTGAACTAGCCTGAAATTGAAACGACAGAAGAAGAAAAATATCTGTCGGATATAATTAAAGTGTCCAACGTAGTATTAGCCGGGAAAGTAGTTGTTTCCCGGCAGGCCATTAACCTACTGTGTAGGTATGTTGGGAGAGGTGAATGTTTGGAGAATTTATTTAGAAATATTTATTGTCTTATATAAATGTATCTCTTCTGGACACAGTCTTCATTATTTTTATTTCTGTCATATTATTGATACATGGGATGTTTCTTCTTCACAATATGAAGAATTGGCCGCGGTGGTAGTGCGCGCGACTCACGATCGGAAGACCGTGGGTTCGATTCCTGCCTCGACCAGATATTTTTCCCAATGGAATTTATCTGGTTGAAGCTGGGATGATTCTGCAACCGTGTTAGGAATCACACGTTAAAAGGTAAGACCTCGTTAGTTCTTAGCTCGCACAAGTTTCTCAACTTCTGAGAGTTGTCGTTC
>WOGO01000961.1:0-20002 GCA_015342085.1 Leptinotarsa defecta | reverse complement strand
AACATCCTTTGTGGAAAATTCAATGCATTTTGTTGAACTACTTGGGGCATCAGAACCTGCTTCAGAGCAGGTTCTGATGCAGGTGAGGCTGCTCTGAAGCAGCCTCACCTGCTCTGAAGCAGGTGAGGCTGCTTCAGAGCAGCCTCACGAAAACCAGGCCACCAAACGCGGATTGTGATTTCAAGAATTGCATTTATCGGATACCCTGTGAGTGTGGAAAATCCTATATCAGTGAAACTAAGAGGCCATTGTAAGTTCGCATTGCCGAGCACAAGAAACACACACAACGAGGAGAAACCAGCAAATCAGGGATAGCAGAGGATGTTTGGACTTATCAACATAACATCAAGTGGTCTCAAGCTGAAATCATCCACAAGGAAAAACACTGGTTTAGGAGAAAATTCAAAAATGCCGTATATGTTGTCCAACAACGCATTTAGTCAAGCTAGCGTAGAGATACGTAACATATGGAAACCTCTAATCAAGCAGATCACGACCAACTCCCGTCAAACGAGTGTGGATATTGTCATACAGTACAGGAAGGCATCAAGTTGTAGATGTTAACGGTTACCAGTCTGAACCTTTTTTGGTTACACCAGGTGTACCACACGGGAGTCACTTGGAACCATTATTCTCTATAATTTATATTAAGAATATTGTTGAAGGGCCTAAAGATTCATCGAACCATCAAAGAAATCTAGGACTGTTAGAGATTGCAAAATGACCTTGATGCATTTGCAAAAATCTGTGGCAATAGATACGATAAATGCCTCAAATAACTTTTGCTACAAATAGAAATCCCATTGATTTCCAATACCAAATAGGAAATCATACAATTGAAACAGTAAAAGAAGCGCGCGATTTAAGGGTAATAATGGTTTCCAAAAAGCTTTTTAGCTTAGAAAAAAACGTTGATATGTGTATTCGTTCATTGGAATTCATTATCAGAAGACATTTCAGGAACGCAAAAACTCTGCTAAATCTTTATTACTCTTACGAGAATATACATGGTCGTTTGAACTTTGCATCTGTCGTTTGGAGTCCGCAATATACGATTTATCAACAGAGAATTGAAAGTGTTCAAAATAAATTCATCAAGCAATTAGCCCGTTAAACAGGCATTTCTATAATCAGTGGAAAATTTCATCCAGTTTTTAAAAAATGATCCCTGTTATTCCTTACAAATAGCAGAAAAATGTCAGATATAATTAATGTTGTACAAAATATTCAATAATCGTGTCGTTTGTCCAGAGTTGAATACACCTTGTAGAGACTTGCGAAACAATGACACCGTTTAAAAAATCTAACTCAGGTGAGAACTCCTAAATTTAGTTCAAGAAACAACAAGCGTTTCTTTTAATTTTGATCCAATTTGATGTGACTGTATAAAACTTCCGAAATTCCTGTCAATGAACCCGCTCGTTCCCGCCCCCATTACCGCCTCGCTATAACGGAAATTTATAGAACACATCGACTCATCAATTTTTCAAGAGTACTTTCACCCCCAATTTAGGCGCTTGAGTGAGATGCCTTTGGAGACAAGTTCAAGGACATTTCAAGGGTGAATTTTAATTTTTCACTGTTTTTGTTCATACCTGAATTCTACATGGAATCGCTACGCTCAAAGGACCTAGAAATTTCCGCACGAGAAAGTTGAATCGACGAAAAAGTGACGGATAAAGGCGCCGCGACGCTATAGACGGAATACTCAGACTGACCGCTGTCCACTAGAGGTTAGTAACGGCTATTTTGGCGCATGTCCCTCGAGTGGAATTGTTCGAATTTCACGGCGGACGTGTGAGAGACGTATATTTTCTAGAGATATCGATTATTTTTGTGACTGCAAAGTCACCATCCTTGGAATAATGAAAAATTTCAATAGTGACAGGACAATGATTACCATGGATTTGTACAGGGAATTTAAGAAAGGAATTGAACCATACATTTCGCCAATAAATTAAAATTTATTGATATACAGTTACAGATAAGCACTAGAGGAAAGTACAGATTCACATTGAATTTGAAACGCTGGATATCAAATCCATTTGGAAAAAAGTGACACTTTAAAGTATATATAGAAGAGAAACAAATCTTCAACCTTTCTACGATGTTCCAGACTATCAAGGTTGCATGTGGTGTCCGCGTTTTCAATCAGGCAGATGTCTCTTTTCTGGATGGAATCCAGCAACTTCAGGGTATGCTTGTAGGCAGAGCTCCATACATGAGAACAATACTTCAAAGACGGTCTAATCTGAGCTTTATAAAGCATCAAAGGCTGCTGAGGTGTGTACAGTTTTCTGGTTCTTAACAGTGTTCCAAGCTTTTGAGAAGCAGCCTTTGCAATTCCTGCGACAGGAATGTACCAAAACGCATTGGTGTCCATTTTAACCCCTAACAAACTTATCGAAGCAGAAAGTGGAACTGTTTGACCTGACATTATTATGTCCGGTTCGGAGAAATTTATCTTCTTAGAGGAAACCGATGCCTGGGTTTTTGTGTCATTGAATTGAACCTGGATACTTTCACCTCAATTCAAAATCACTTCTAGATCCTCATGAAGATATTCAATCTCCTGCTGCCGGTGAAGATGTACCTCCGTAGCCGATGTCCTGGAATCCAAAAGGAATGAAGAGACAAGTGTGCTGTCATCAGCAAAGCAATATGTTGGATCCTTGGTTTTTTCCAATAAGTCGTTGATGTACAATAAAAAGAGGGTTGGAGACAATATGGATCCCTGGGGAACACCCGCGTTGATGATGAAAGTATTCGAGAGATATTTATAGATGTCCACTTGCAGGGAACGTTCTTCTAGGAAGCTGAAGAGCCATACACAGAAATGATCAAACAAGCCATAGCATTGTAGTTTGGCCAGCAAACCCTCATGCTGCACATGGTCGAAGGCCTTGGAAATATCAAGCGGAATAGCTCTTGATTCTCTATGTTTCTCAATTGCGGTATTCCAAATATGGGTGACATACGATAGAAGATCGCTTGTTGATCTTTGTTTCCGAAAGTCATATAGATGATCGCTCAAGAAAACCTGGAAAAACCTGCAGCACATCATATGAAGATCTTGATCTGCCAATATCCTCCCTCATAAGACAAAATGTTGGGTGTCTCCAGAGACTTCAATAAATTCAAGACATCGCCAGAACACTTAGTGATACGACTATCGTCAAACATTTGTCAAATCATTAATTGAAAAGTTGACCTTTGGGCACTTTTCTCGGTTTGTTGATGTTGCCATAGTAACTTGACAAGCGCGTTTTTGGAAGTTGTATTCAAATATAGTGGGGCGTACTTCAAGTCAGTAAACTAGGGTATCAACAAAAAAAAATCCTATATTTATTTCGGCTAGACTATATACAGCCCCAATGCCATGTACATAGAACGAAAAGGAAAGATAATATTTTTATATAATGCCTACAAAATGACTCCTTTCTGGAAATGTTTTGTACGAATCAAAAGCGAGTAAAAAATTAAAATAAAATTTATTGAATTATGTTCTCTATTGCCTATGAATCGAAAAATTTTTATTTTTCATTTTTGTTAATATTTTTTAATTTTCAGCTTTTATTAATATTCCAATTTTTTATTTTCTGGTTGTAGCGTGTATGTTATTTCCTTGTAATTTCAGTTTTTTGTTTTAATAAAATTATTATTTTCGGTTAATGACTTTATTTTTATTTTTTTCAGAGATTTCAAATCATTTTATATTATATTAGACAATGGAAGTCCGAATCGATGAAATACATCATTATCATTATGTGTAATATCGATGAGTTTATGATATTTATTCATTACTAATCACTGCTTATTAGATTCCAGTATAGTGATAGTTCGCCACAGAATGACACATGACAACCTCTATTGAACAACGACATATTTCCTAACGGTTTATCTAATAGGTTCAATCCAATAATAGCCTGAATAGGTAAATAGGTAATAAACGTGTCGCCGCCAGAAATGAGAACGCTATACAAATCAATAAATCGTTAGTATTTGTAATAGGTCATGATCAAAACGGCTTGTTCTTTCAAAAAGGAAAAGATCAAACCTGGACTGACATCTGCAAATTTGATCACTTGATAGGCCATTCATTATAAAGGGGACACTATATTTTCGAAGTTCATTACAATAATATTCTGTATTTCTGCATCTTTTACGGTCTGTTTTGTTTGGTTGATGATTGAAAATTTTCCTTATTATTTTACCTACAAAGGATTTACAGAACATTACCCCAAGCTTTGTAATATTTGGAGGACGCACCAACAGCCTTAACCAGATATTATGCATGTGCATTAGAAGCCTAGGAGAGAACCAAATGGTGTCACAACACTGACACAAGGAACAACAATACTAGAAACAACAAATGCAATGAAAACTGGTCTAGGGGTTAACACAACAAGATCTTTCAACAAGTTTGTCAACCACCATTGGCAATGTAGCGTGATATCAGATATGCCGTTCCAGAACTGCACTGAAAACACGGTTTTTTCTCAACGTACAAACTCTCGAAGTTGAATAAAGACGCACTCAACTTCTCCTCTTCGGCTTGTTCTTGCGGGTAACAAGCATTAAAAAACATTGCTTATGCGGTATATTTTATACTTATATTTCGTGTTCTATCTCCAGATACAGTAGTCACTCCCTAAGTTAAAAACATCGAACATAGCGAATTATTCCTAAAAAACAATTTTCCTTACTAGTAACTGGGCGGATATTGAATTCTAACTTGTACATTCAATTTCTTCTGCACCAGCGGCTCACGCGCGGTATATTACAAAGTTGTGGGTACCTAAGATAATAACGTTTTGACCAAGAGACAAAAATTCCGAAAAATATATGGAACGAGGCCAAAATTCCCATTTACTTGAGAACACCCGTATGTTTGCACAGGGTTTAACGAACCTAGACTAGAGTTTCCTTCCATCAGATGACCTTGGAAGCTAACTAACCATATATTTATTCATGATTCGTGATAAGTATGGGGCAGAAACTTAATGGATTCTTATAGAGAAAATGCGAAAATGTCAGAGATGACTATCAACGAACGTCTCTGACCTTGAATTTCTTGGAATAGCTTTTCTGATCGTTGGCGTATTTTCTTCATTAATGCGATTGATATGCTAATGGAAACATTTTTCTGCTAATGTTCTAGGTTTATGAGGTATTATACGGGGTTGCTAAAAAATGGAAGTTGTTTTACATGGTAGTAATTATTTCTAGGTTTTTATCGACTTTTCTGGGAATTTTCATCTTCCATACATACTAATAGATGCCGCCACCACACATCAAACCATCATGCGAATGTTCAGGAAGGCATAATAATAAGGAAGTATAATTGATAAAATCTACTCCGAAAGGGAAGTCTTATCCAGATTCCTTCGTAGATTTAACAATGATGGCAATAGAAAATATACAGTTAATTAAAAACCAACTCACTCTAACAAAAGGCAACACCAATTCAACAATTACCAACTCAACAACCACCGATTTCTTTCACAATTAACGTTATACCTTATATTCCAGGACTTTCTGAAAAGATATGACGAACTGAAAATAGATGTGTTAGACCTTCTCATGAAACAACAAAATGTATACATGATAATATATACAAATGACACTTATTTAGTGTGAGATTTTTATTAAACAATTCACAAAATCGGATCACGTGTTTCGCCATACAATGGCTTCTCTAGGCATGTTCACATTCATCAGTATGAACAGAACAGATACGACTTTTCAAGATGAGTCCAAGGTATTGGGACCTGGAAGTAGATGAGATGTTCTCCGGCTTCTTTGGATAGATAGTCCTTGAAAAAAAAGAGGTAGATCTGCAAGCTTTTGCAGATAACTATCATATGCATATCTGACATATCCTCGATAAAAAAAATCCCCTGGAATGCTCACTTGGAAAAGGTTTGACACACAGCCTATGGATATGTCAAAACAGGATTTGTCAAAAATCTTAGGGTCAGAATCCAAACAAATCAGATATATGTAATAATTGTCAGACCAATGACACGTTCAAGGCATATGGCCGAAAGCTCTGAAGCAAACGCCCATGCAGAGTTCTCTGGTCAGTAGAGATAGATAGACCTAGCCATCTCTCAACACCTTCTGCAGCGGCTACAAAAATTATTCCAGACCTGCCTCCGAGAGGAGCAAACACTAGAAGTAGATAACTGTTGGTTCAGAGATGGATCAAAAATATTATCAGTATCTGGTGTTGGTGTAGTTGCAGGACGGAGATATCAATATTTCTAGGGAAATCCCATATTTCAGGCGGAAATCTAGTCTATTGATTTGTTAAGGAATTTCACCGAGGAGTCTTTTTTACAGTTAACTACCCACTTGGACGAGAAGGGCCAAGTTCTTCCAGAGCCGCTTCTCTATTCGAGAATATTTTTATTGATTTATGTGGGAGTGGATTCCGCCAATATGTTCACACATAAAACAATGGCGTAGGCCCCTAGACAGATTGATATTTCCGTCCGGAGTTTGCAACTATATACATCTTTACCGGACCTAGGAGTTGTTTCTGATGTATCTGTGGACTGTGTCCTCTTGGAGGTTCTAATCAGCTCTTCTTGAGATTAGAACTGTATAAAGCAGGTCGTAGTTGACTATTGGAGGTATGAGTCAAGCTGTGAAACATTACTTAAAAATGATGAATGAGTGAAAGTAAATTCAAATAAAAAGCATTGCCATTCATAACCCCATTTATTTAGAACTTCACAAACTCTTCGCCTTCTCAATGATATTCTTGGCAATGATGACCCTCTGGATCTGCGCCGTTCCCTCGTAGATCTGGAAGATCTTCGCGTCCCTCATCAGCTTCTCGACGGGATACTCGCTGTTGAAGCCGTTGCCCCCGAACACTTGGACGGCGTCAGTGGCACACTTGTTCGCCACGTCGGAGGCGTAGCATTTGGCTATGGAGGCGGCCAGAGTGTTTCTAACCCCATTGTCGTATTGCCAGGCGGACTTCATCCAGGCCAATCGCGACGTGTCGACACCTATGGCCATATCGGCCAGCATGAAGGCTACGGCTTGGTGTTGAGCAATGGGGACCCCGAAGGTCTTTCGTTCGATTGCGTACTTGGAGGCCTCGTCCAGGCAGCGTTGGGCCAGGCCTACGGCCCCTGCAGCCACCTTCAAAAAAGGAACTTGGTGGTAGAGGGATTAATTATGAATTCAACTTTTGCGCTTTCACGATGAGATTATGGAATTTTGAGCCGCGACGTCATTTTTTTCATTGCATAGATAAAATTGGCAATGAGGTGTAGTTAAGCATAACTATGATGAGTCAAGTATATAACGAAAAATTATTTTACCGGTGTTCTGGTTATGTCCATAGTTTCCATGGCTATTTTGAATCCTTCTCCTTCGCCTCTCAAAACGTTTTCTTTAGGTATACGAACGTCTTCGAAAGTTAAGCCTCTCGTATCAGCTGCTTTCTGACCCATGTTTATTTCCTTTAAGAATGGGAGAAAAGTAAATTATAAGTTTCATCAATAGAAGAGGAAATTTCATCCTTAATCGATTACAATATCGACATATCTAATAATCTAAAATTTTGTGTGACATGAGAACCACGAAGTGACAAAGGTCCTAATACCCTTAGTCCAAACAGCCCATTGGTTACATTTATTTGAATCACTTCGTTGAAAATGATCAGGAACTCCCACAAGAAAATTTCCTGGCAAGTTTAATCTCAGAAATCATTGATATGTGTTGAATGAAAAAGTGTACCCTGTTCGATATGTTTACATATTACGTAGAGGAGGTTTACACAGAGGAATTGGTCACCTTCATCTTCTGAAAAACGATATGCCTTCTAATTTCCTAGAAAAAGTTATCACTACTAACCTTTCTACCGGGCACAACTCCCTCCCAATCTCTCTCTACGATGAAGCCGGTGAAAGCTTTGCTAGCGGAAGCCTTTGGATCTGGGTTTGTTCGAGCTAGTACAAAATACCTGGTAAAAGTTAAACTCTGATGAAAACGGCAAAGTGCCAAAGCCTTTATTTCAAATTATTACCAGTTAGCCACTCCACAGTTACTGATCCACATTTTCTGACCGTTCAGAATCCATTCGTCTCCCTTTTTTTCAGCTCTTGTTTTGATGGCGTTGGTATCCGATCCAGCACCGGGCTCAGTGGCAGCGTAGGCAACTACAAGTGGCTCGTCCACAAGTCTGCCAAGGTACTTTTTTTTCTGTTCGTCGGTGCCAGCTACTATCACAGGAGTTTGCTGAAATAAATAGTAATAAGCGAATATTTGAGGTTATATGGTTATGGAATACCCACCCCCAATTTACTAGATTCGAAAACACTCATTATTCCAGCACAGCCATAGGATAATTCTTCTGACACGATACACGAGTCAAAAACGCCAAAGCTCATTCCTCCTGCAAAGAAAATGATTTGCAATGATTTTTTTAAGGAAGGTTTTGGGATATTTTTCATTGGTGAATCGTTTCCCGTTAAGTTGCCCTTTACCACCACCTACAGCGAAGGCTTTAGAAAACCTTTGCCGGGAAGAGCCACTCAATGTCACTAACAGAACCTTTGAGATACCAAGCACCTTCTCCTGCCTTGTCACGGTAATGCCGGGATCTGCCTAGCTACTCTTTGGACACTTTATGGACCATGAAGTAACCAAGGAATCCGACCGACTCTTACAGAAGAGAAGAATATCTCATGAATCCGCCTTGCGTCATATCTTTGAGCAGCAGAAGCAGAATCTGCATCAGGAGGGGAAACAAACTCTCCCTGGGCAGGTCAGAAAAAGCTTGGGTCAAACGATGGTTCACCTAAACCAGAGGCAAAAAACGCCCTTCAAAAAATGCTGCTTAAAATCGATCCACCATAACTTTTGTTTTGAATTACGAACTGAAAACCATTACCTAACTCTTCTGGGATGTGTCCATGCATCAACCCCAAAGAATGGGCCTTCTTTACAATTTCCCAAGGAAATTTTCCCTCTCTGTCATGCTCTGCGGCAACTGGCATAATTTCCTCTCTCGCGAATTTCCTGGTAAGCTCTTGAAATTCCTTCTGGGTATCATTTAAAGCTGAAAGAAATATTCATTATAGACCTTCATATGGACTGATGTGAAATATTCAGAATTATAGATACAAGCTAGTCTTGTGTGGGAATGTTTGTTCCCGTCACCGTCATAATAACCACGGCTTGAGTGTGTAAAATCCGAATTTTCTCATACTTATCTTATTTTTTTTTGTAAATAAAAAGTATATAGAGGTGGTTTGTGAGAGAGGAAAAAATTAAAGATTAGTTCTTGCTTTCGAATACCAAACGGCGTGAATTAAACGAAACTTTACTGCCTTTTCTTAACCAGCCTAGAATGTCTAGTTTCTCGTTTAATAAAAGTTAAAATGTATCGCCCAGACACAATTTTAGTTATTTATTTCTCACCGAAATTATATCCTCCTTCTGATGAACTTGAAGAATAGTTACTTTGATGAGAAGCTAGGAGTTTTGACCCTTTTCTCCAAAGTATCCGAGGTAACTGAAAAATATTTGGAATTTTAATTCCATGCCTTTAGAATGCAAATCAAAACTAACCTGCTGCAAGCAACTCATTATGTTGTGTTCCACATGAAATTTTGTTCAGAAATGAATTTATAATAATTTTAGGTACATTAATATTCAACAGATAAGATATCTTACAGCAAGAATGTTCAATAGTTGTATTCGGGATAAGAAAAAGGTCTAAGTTCAAGGTTGAAAAAAATGATTATATTAAAGTAACTATAATATACTCTCTCATATTTGGAGGAGGAAATAATCCAATTTGGAGTAAAATAAGTACCAAAAAAACGCATCTTTTACTCCCACCTTGCCAAATTAGAGGGAAAATCCAAACTATATAAAAAATAATTTGTTAAACAACAAATGCTTGATTGCTATCAAAACTTACAAAATGATTTAATGTTGGATTAGAAAGTTGAAATTTGAAAAACCAATAGCAAAGTTGTTTCAACAAATCAATTTCTTTATTTACAAGATTTAAAACTACAAACCATATATGGTAAAAAGAGAAACTCTTATTTGATCAGATATTTTCAATAGGTACATTTTAAATAACCTATAAATAAAAAATCTCTTTATCTACTTACTAACTAAACATTAGGGAACAATATATGCTGTTTTTATTGGAGACTTAAGATAATAATTGTTTGAAATGATTAACATCAGTACTATCTATATCACGTTTTTCTCCTCCAAGCTGCATTTACTATACTTAAACATGTAGCTTCCACGTTCACATCAAAAACATCTGTGGACATTTCATTAAAACTCTTTTCATCTCTAATCCAAGACACGAACTTGTACAATTCATCTGGTATTTCAGTTTCACAGTCGTCTTCTGTCTTCAAGTGCGTCTTCATTTTCTTGCGTAGTATTTCTGAAGCTCGGAACAGTATTTTAGTTTCCCCATCAAGTTTTAGTGTCTTCTGCTCAGGATTTTGCTTGTATCCGTGTACAGACGACGATATTATATCAAACTTAGCCTCAGTTGGATATACTATTGTAGGTTTGTAAGGATGACTAGCAAAAGACAGTTTTTGTCCAAAAAATACTTCAAGTTTTGTCTTCAGCCTGGAGAGACTCATACTACATGAAAAATTCATTTCTTCCACAATTTCATCGAATCTATCACTAAGAAAGTTCATTGTTGTCGACTTTTGACCTATCAGTACATCTTTTTCAACTTCTGAAAATAATTTTGAAAGTGCTTGTTTTACTTGAGCTTCATCAATTCTCTCCATCTCCAGTTTCTTCTTACACGACGCAATGTTCCGAGGGTTTACATATGTAGTAAAACAGTTA
Source organism: Leptinotarsa defecta (assembly GCA_015342085.1). Classification (NCBI taxonomy): domain Eukaryota; kingdom Metazoa; phylum Arthropoda; class Insecta; order Coleoptera; family Chrysomelidae; genus Leptinotarsa; species Leptinotarsa defecta. The sequence goes on along the minus strand of WOGO01000961.1, from coordinate 9,139 downwards.
GGATGATATTTTGCATTTGCTTTGCTCAAATCAGCACAGCTTTCTAATCTTTTCTGCATATCAATATCTGCTCGATCCGAGGCTGCATCAATTAACTTCTTTTTGATTTTGGAGGATGATGCAGCTGAAATACATTTCATACTTTTTTCATCCAGGTCTGAATTCCTTCTTTTGCCACAAATTAAACAGTCTGTTTTCATGTCGAATTTGTTTGTATTAACTTCACTGTGAGAGACTGAATTATTTTCAGGAGCATTACTTTCTCGTTTACGAATAAAATCTTTTCTACATTTGCCGTGAAACTTGAATTTGTGGGGATTGTTGATGAGTTCATCTTTAATAACCAGTATTTTAGCAGCAATGTAATCCTTTTTTATTTCAGCAGTATTTAATATTGAAGCAAAGCCTTTGGAACCAGTTTTTCTTTGTAGATCTTCAGCCTCCATTACGGGTTCAGAACAAAATATACAATGACTTCTTTCCATATCAGAATAAATGAAGACCTATATGTAAAAATAAGATATTTTAATTAATAATGAAAAACTTTGTTCATAAACTCTCATTCTTCATTCAAAATAAACTAAAATAACACAACACAAAACAATATTTGTGTTCTATGGAAAAAATTCTACCAATGTCGCCAACACATTTGTTTCCGAGTGTGTGACTTCAAGCTGTTGGCAACAGGAAACGTTTTTAAAACGAATTATTATTATCACAGTTATAAGTCGCTCGCAATGCTAAGTAGAATCACTCAATAGACATCGATAAAACAGTAATTGTTCAGTATGTGAATGTACCTTATTATATTAAATTGTAATTTTCACGGTAAACTTGGAACAATAGTTTAACTTTACCATACAGAGAATTCATTGTGGGTTTGTGAATTTATTGTTCATTACGTACAATGTTGGAATTTTGGAATGAAGTTTCATTCTATTGATTTTTGAGATAAATTAGTGCCCACTGTTCTCAATTGGTTTTGGTACTAGGTGTGTTTTATTGACATTATACTCATTCCAGATTGGGTCACTCCTTCCAAAAGTTATTTGCTGTCCTGCTCGATCAAATAACATCGAGCAGAGATTGACTAATGTCGGAAATAGCTCAGTCTGCAATAGAATTGGTGCCAATAAAAACATCTACTATCGGTAGTTGAAAATGACAATACCAGTTGTAATTCTGGTACAAGCAATTGGGAACAGATTCATGTTAATGTTCAAGTTCTGTAATGCAAATAATATTAAAATAATTCAAATCTTGGTCAAATGAGCCTGATTAATAATTCGGATAATCTTGATAATCGACTCGATATCTCGAATTATAATGGTAATCGAACTATCGATTATTTTCAATTAGAATTGTCCCATCCTCACAGGCATCACTTTGGCAACCCTGGTAAAGTGGTAAATGGAAGAAAATAAAATAAATGGTGAATATTTGGCACATGTCACATTAGAATATTCCAAGAAACTACGACATTAAGCCAAGCCTTAAAATTTTATTTTCAAAATTCAATATACTCCTAGTTTCCTCTCTTAAGTATAATACTTTAAATAAAATTTCTCCCAAAACAGTTTCAAAACTCCTACTAAGTCCTTTGCCAAAGTGGAATTGCATCTTAACTCATCTAATCTTCTGAAAGGTTCACAAATGGGCCATGTTAGTGATTTACGCATTGCGGTGATATGTTCTAGCAACATGAATCGCAGCATGGAAGCCCATGCGTTTCTATCCAAAAAAGGGTTTGACGTTAAGTCCTATGGAACAGGCGAGAAAGTGAAGATACCTGGTTCTGCAGCTGATAAGCCTAACGTGTACGAATTTGGCACTTCTTACGATGATATATATGTGGACCTACTCCAAAAAGATAAATCTTTGTATCCTTTTCAAATAGGCATGTTACACTCGATGGATTTCCTTATTGTTATCATTACAAAAGTATCTTACATTGATTCTAAGGAAGTATTATTGAATGTGTCCTCGATATCCAAGAAAGCATCAAAATCTCGGGTCAAGAGTTAGATTGATGTATTTGCAAGATTGAATCCTATGGAACTGTTATTTTTTTTTCAGAATCAATTATTTAAAGACATTTTCCTATCCAATGATTCAGATACACCCAAAATGGTTTACTGCATACCTTAGATAGGAACCGGAGGATTAAAACTCATCCTGAGAAATTTCAGGAGGCAGATGAAAAGTTTGACATCCTCATAACATGCGAGGAACGGGTTTACGATCAAGTCCTAGAATATATGGAAAATAAAACGCCAATCGACAACTCAATAGTTCATGTTATTAATATTGATATTCAAGATAACTTGGAAGAAGCCACCATTGGAGCCTTTTTAATTAGTGATATGTGTCTTATGGTAAGTGACTCGTTTGATGTAAATATCGAATGACCCATTTTCTTACAGATGGCGAAAGCTGAGGATCTAGACAACGATATTGAAGAAGTCCTTCATAATTTCGAAGAAAGGTGTCAGCGAACGATTTTACATAGTATTGTTTTTAACTGAATTTTAGGTTTAGACAATTTTATTGATATAAACGATGTGGGACAAGTGTAAACTTGTGAATGAATAAAAGGTTTGAATGTTTATTATTATATAACCAGACTTGAGTGAAATAAAGTATATTTTGTATTGTATAAACTTAGCTTTTCGTATTATTTTTCGATGGTCAACAAATGTAATTATAATTATGATTTTTGGCTGACGTACTCGAGTATATCGTATCTGTTATACAACTATTGACACTATCTTCAAAAATAAATTAATATAATTATTTGTGCTAAATTTTTCTTATATTCAAAAATTAAAGATTGTTGCCTAAATGTGTGATGAAGTATACGCAAAAAGCAAAATTGAAGCTTAACTCCTGTATTTCAAAATTGACAGCTTCTCAAATGATGTTCGCAAGCTTACAAGTTTTTTAAATTTCTACACATCTTTGGGAATCGATATCTTGGGCTCTGGTTTCATATAATAATAATAATATTTATTCAGTTGGATCATCTATAGATGACTGGAGTATGTCAAAACGTGTACAAATACACAATTAAAAATACAAACTCTGTGCACTTTGAGGAACAATTTACATAGATAACATGATATAATAGTTGGAGCCTGAAATAATCTGCTATTTATACAACAGCATCATTATTAAAATTGGCCTAAAATGTTGGACATGTACATAATATATAATAGTCGAAACCAAAAATAATCTGTTATTTATGTAACAGCATCATTTTTAAAATCTTCCTAAAATGTTACACATGTACAGGGTCATAAGTTATCATCCATATATTCTTTGAGAGAATAATAGGATTTATCCAGGAGCAACTCTTTAATTTGATAGTTATACTGTTTTAGAGCCAGATTTTTTTTTACTTGGAAGTTCATTGTACAATTTAATGGCCATAAGCCTGGGACATGATTCAGATACAACTAAATTGTGTGTTGGCACTTCCAACTATAAGGAATTTCTAGTTTTATAATTCTTACTACCATAAAGAGTAGGAAAACTTGTTATATGCAATTTTACATATTTTAATATCTCATAAATGTATATACTTGTAACGGTCAATATTCTGAGATTTTGGGAGATGAGTTTGCAACTTGTCCTTCTAGTAACTCCTGCTATATAACTTATGGATCTTTTTTGAATTTTGAGTATTCTGGAACAATCACTAGATGCCCCCCAAGCTATAATATCATAGGAAATGTTACAATAAAAGTATGCATGTTAGTACATTGAAAAGAGTGATCTATTTACATTCCAGCGTAGTTGTTGAATACAATGAGATATTGAGGATATATTTTTACAAATCGAATCAATATGCTTGTTCCATTTGAGATTTTCTGTTGTCTTCAAACCCAAAAATTGTGTCTCTCTTGTTGTTGAATTGATCCATTAATTGACGTTACTAGTGAACTGTGATCTGGAGTGGTTCTTGAATGATTAAAACGTGGAAGCACAGTTTTTCTTTCATGTAACAAGAGACCATTGTCTGAGAACCACGTTTGGGTTCTTTTTATTTCATCGGATGCTTCATTAACTGTGGCTTTAATATTTTCCTGAGTTATCAATAAAGATGTATTTTCAGCATGTATAACAAACTGATCACTATAAAAATCATTTACATATATTATATATAAGAGTGGACCTAACATAGAACCCTGAGGAAGCCCGAGGGAATAGTTTTTAGATTCTGATTTATTTCTGCTAACCTCTACATATATATCCACCATTTAAGTAACTTAACAGACTATTTGTGGGTTATTCCCCTAATTCCATACATTTCAAGCTTTATTAGGAAAATTGTGTGATCTACCAGATCAAATGCATTACTTAAGTCTATGAAAATGCCAAGCGTCTTTCTACCTTCATCCAACTTCCTGTACACGTTGTTGAGAAACTGTGTAATCGCTTGACTTGTGGACAGTTCCTTGCAAAAACCAAACTGGTTCACATTAAATAGTTATCATTGAAAGTTATCATCAGGCTTGAAACATGTTTTTTATATACTTTTTGAGAATGGGCTGATGAGGGAAATTGGTCTGAAATTTTGTATGTCAGTGTCATTTCCCTTCTTATGAATTGGCACAATTTTTGAAATCTTCAGGCACGTTTTCCAAGAAGCAATTGATCGAGTAGGTAAGAGGTTCAGCTATAAAATTTACGCATTTTTTTCAGTATATTCCTACTTATTCCGTCGTCACCGGTGGAATTTGAGTGGCTTAGGTTAATGACAATGTCTAATATATCATACTCTGTGGCAAATATGAAGTATTCAAGAGTTACTTCGCTTTTGGTAACCTTATTTTTCTGCAAAAGAATATTTGGAATACCATTAAAGCAGTTAATGAAACAGTTAGATACCTCTGCAGGTTCAGTGACGAGGTTATTCTGTACATTAAGTATTATTTTTTAATTCTTTTTGCTTTATTTCATCATTATTAGATCTTAGAATATTCCAAGCAGTGACAGTTTTATTTTCAGCGTTCGCTAATAAGTTGTAAAGCTTTTTCGCCTCGTTTAATAATTTTCTATAAAACCGAATTCGTAGAATCAATAATAACGAAGTTGGCAATGGTGCCGACTTAGTTTGGAACACCCTGTATAATAAATTTTTATGGCAAGCTACAATGAGCCTATATTAGAAAAATATTATTTAAAAACTAGGTGATATACAAATTCATCAACTTGGAGCTCATGATTTCATTATATATTCCAGAATAGAAACAAGAAACTAATAAAATGTTGTCTACTCAACGCTGCGGTAGACGTATATTTAATCTCAACGGTAAACACTGCATTCTTTGCCGTGCACACAAAGATTCCATGTTCAAAACACCAAGAAATCGCTCTATACAAATCTAATATCTCACCCAGACGGGAAGAGATACAGGACAATAATGTTATAAACGAAGCGTAGGAGGATATCAAGTTGGCTTCGGGCGATTATATCGACTGTCAAGTGTTGACAGTTGAAGCACGGCAGGAGTTCGGGATTAGAGTAGGCTCAAAGGGTTCGAGTTCCATGCACGGACGAATCCATCAGTACATTTGCCTATAATAGCTTCATCCCCTTCGAGTTATTTCGTTTCGATTGGTAGCAGATGAAATTATTTATTTATATGTTCAACAGGGAGAAAAGTCTTATGTTATATTTTGGCGGAAATCACGGTAAGGGCGAGTTGTTTTCTTCGAGACGGTGTAGAGCTCAGCTGGAAAGGATTCTAATTTGGGATTTACCATCCGAAATGAAAATTTATCATTATAAAAACCATACCATACCAGTGGTGAATGGTAAAAATTGCTGAAGAATCTGTTTGAAGTTCAAAGTTCTAAATTTGTATCAAAATTTCTTTTTAGTTGAGTAGGCATTCCAAACATACGGTTGATTCAACGGAATTACGATAATTGAGCGAAAATTATTGAATATAAAATTATCATTGCTCCTAAAGCAAGACATATGAAAATATCTCGACCCGGATCACTACTTTATAATGATCGTGTGAAAGAATAAGTTTTATGGTAAATATAATGATGTACCCTTTGGAATATACTCTTTTTGGTAATTATTGTCGGGCCAGAGTAAACAAAAGATGTAGTGAAGGTTCTATTTCCTGCTGCTTATCTACAAGGCTTCCCTTTGGGGGTGGATCAATAATTGTGTGGGGTGGAATAACACTAAATGATCGAACAGATCTTGTAGTCATCCGCAACAAATCCCTGACCGCTCAAAAGTACGTTGATGAAGTGGACGTACAGATACGTCACAGAACAGAAGCAGGAGGATGCAATTTCATTTTCATGCATGATGAGGCCATCTCAACGCTACAGGGATCGTCAGTACCAACAATATTAGCATTTTGGTGTGGTCCACTTGCAGCCCGGACCTGAATCCCATCGAACTTCAATTGGGAAGCAGCACTCGAAGCTGTCAAAACCAACCGACCACTTTGGATGAGCTGGAATTCGTGTGGAATTCTTGTGGAAACTCAAGATACTGAGCCATTAATTGTAACACAAAAAACAACTTTTTGTTTACTTTTGATTTCAATAATTAAAGGGTTTTCATATTGATTTTGGCAGTTCTTTACTTTTCTCACGTATGCCCAATACACAACAAAAAATTATTCGATCGTTTAGCATGGATTTGGTAGCCATTAGCATTGCCTTTCAAAATTATATAACATTTTACTGTTAAAATTACAAGCTCATAAAGAAGTGATCCTTTAATTGATTTGAGGAGTTTGTTTTTAGAATACAAAGTACCTGAATTTTAGCTACCTGCCTGAGTTTTACCAACCAATTTAATGTCAAAAATGTGTACCTGTGTTTGAGAATAAATCAATTAACATTAACGTAAGATAAAGTGTACAAACTCATTACCAGTTTCCAAATTTGAAAAAATAGTCAGTAACAGGGAGTTATTAATTTCTATTTGGTCATTCAGTAAGTTACCCGAATTCCTAAATCTATTTATTTCTAAACATTCTATAATACTTAGTTTCAAACTTTTTTCTTCTTAATGTAATACGTCATAGTCGTGATTGAACTATCCTCCTGCTTAAAATAGTTTGCAAATGTGAAACTGATCTTTCCATTCAAGAAACTACTTCTGTTCTCTTTATTTCATTGAAAAAAAGTTTTTCCCGTTTGGCCAATATAAATTTTTTGGAAAGAGCCATAAATCAACTTATATACTCCTGATCTATTCGATACTGAAGTTTTGTCCTTATTATTCTTAATAAATTGACTTGAATTATTATTTGTTCTGGATATCACGTCCAAGCACCCCTTTTCAAAAAAAAAACGACAGATATTATTGGTGGATTCACCAAGATATGACAATGTCCTATAGAAAGCGAACGACATCTTTTTTTGAAGATGGGTAGACCTGATCCGTGGCTTGTTTTCGTGGTTTTTTAGACCCCCTGAAGCTTTCGAAGAATATCTCTTGGAAATTTTGTGCTCCTTTTTTCCCAATCTTGAGTATCTGCAAGATTTTTTGAGATATTTTAAAAAAACGAACTCCTTTCCTCTGATCAACTAAATTATTTATAACATTTAAACTACTTGTTAGCGCAACTTGGCTCGAATCGTATATCACTCTGTATGAAGTAACGAATCTACTGACACATTAATTACACAGGTCTGCAGAAAAACTTTTTAAAAAATTGTTTTGATTTCGTTAACTGGTCTTTATGTAGTTTTTGGCGATGATTTCAAAAATGACATTTGTTTTTATCAATCACGTAAGATTTGCCTACCAAATAAGGATGAAATAATTGAAAAAGTACAAAAAAAACGAGGAATTGTGGATTCATTTTTATTATTTTAACAAGAAGTAAAAGCAAAAAAAAACAATGCTACATAGCTAAACTAAGCATAATAGTGATACACAAGTGTTTGTAAAGTAATTGTAAGTCTTTGTGAAAACATTTTCTTTTTCCGTCGAAACTTTTTTGGTACTTTTTCGGATGTGTTCTTGTGAATTTTCCTATTTTAACATCCAACACTAGTCTGCCATCATGTTAACATTCCACCGAACTTGGTATCTGCGTTCCAGCCCCTAGATTTTGTAGTTTGTAGTTTTTGTATCAGTTCAACAACCAAAGTTTTGTAGTTTGTTTCCAAAAAAGCCTGTTATAACAAGTTTGAATAACATCCAGGCTTTTTTTCTCTCATTTCCATTTTAGTGACAAAGCTTTCATCTTTCAAAAGTTTTCTTATGTCAGGCTCAACGAAGACTCCTTTTTTTAGTTTAGCATCGGAGAGACCAGGAAACTTTTCAGGAAGTTACTTGAAACAATCTCCTTCTTTGTCTAATGCTTTCACAAACTGTTTCATTAGCCCCAATTTGATATGAAGTGGTGGACGTAAGATTTTTTGAGGATTCACTAAACTTTATTTTTCTCATTTTTAACTCCAGGAGTAAGACCCTTTCTTATTGGTCATACCTGCGTGACATAGTGTTGTTTCCTGTCACGGCTATCCCTTTCATTACAGGAAATGTCGTTTGTTATAGCAGAGAAATATTGTGATATGCGAGAAGAAAAACAATTTGAAATATCTATAATACTATTGAAAAAAATAAATTTAGTAATTGCTTGTATTTACAGATCACCAGTGTCAAATATCCATGTGTTTCTAGATAAATTAGAACATCTCCTATCAAAATTTCAATTAAACGCTAAAATTATTCTAGCTGGGGATTTTAATATCAACTACAAAGAGGAATCCATAATCTGTACTTTAAGACTAAAAAATATCTTTGATTCTTTTGGCCTAGTCAGTTATATCAATTCACCAACTCGTATATCCCAGTGCTCAGCTACGATGATCGACTACTTCTGCACAAATCTGTGTCTCTGTGTCACTTGTTTATTCACCTTCAATGTATCTGACCATGAGGCAGTATTTAGTAAAATAAATCTCAAATTGCACAAATCAAGAAAAAAATCTCACCTTGGTAGAATCTACTCTACAAAAAATTATAATAGGTTTCATCACTTATGTTCATGTACTGATTAGAATAGTGTGTTGTTAGTAGAGACACCGTTCGAGGTATTCTATAGAATACTTGTTGAACATTTTGAGACCGCGTTTCCCAAACAAA
>WOGO01000960.1:310-20007 GCA_015342085.1 Leptinotarsa defecta | reverse complement strand
GTAACTTTCAGACACAAACTGAAAGAAAGTCCTCCTGAAACAGCTACTTTCATATAAACATTGAATTACACGAAAGAAAAAAATTCTTTCGAAACAAGTACTTCTATATGAATACTGAATTATACAGAAGATACTTTTCTCTACTCAGTTTGTATTTCAAACATTCTTTGTATCAAAATGGAGTAGTAGAAAGCCAACTTTCTTTCCCAAAAACTGCTTTTATGTTTCACTATTATAATATTCAGAAGCAGTCAATTGAATAAACGACGTATATTTCTTGATTCTGCTTATATCTTCCGATCATAGTCATAAAGGTGGGACGGTAGCCTGGTGGGTAGGTTGACGTGAGAGGTCAGTTCCACTCAGTAATGGACCGCTGTGCGAACCAGTGGTTCAAACCGCAAGGCCGAACAATCAATTTTCACTTCCTATTGTTCAACTCGTGTTAAAAATCACACGTTAAAAGGTGAGACCCCGTTAGTCATTATCTCGCACAAGTTTCGACTTTTCAATAGATTTTTTCAATGACTAAATGGATTATTGATGCATTTTTTGGTCTTTGGATCTTTTATTGTCTGGATGATTGAGGAATCGTCCAAGATCATTAAAAATATTTGTATCTTAATTTTTTGACAGCACAAAAAAGGACTTTTAGAATCTACAGAATAAAATAACAGCAACAGGTGTTTTACAATCGTAAAAAGTTTATTGTGGCGAAATATACCTATTATTCAAGATACAATAGGGTCTCTTGAGTTTTTTATGTATTTACACTTTCACAATCTAAAAAATAAATGAAGCTTTTCAGCTTTTTATAATATACCTTGTTCCTATATAAATTCACTCGCCTTTTCAACTGTACCCTCGGAATTTGCTCGTGTCAGATGTGATCTCAATATATTAGTAGTTCTAAAAGTTGTTCTTCTCGTATATTATCTGTTACCGATACGTTAATACAAACCCAACAAGATGTAATGTTGGGTTCGTGATGATTGTGTGATATGTGGATTAATGTTTTTACAAATTTCATCGAGAGCTCTTTCTATGAACAGTTCCGGATAAATGTGTTCCTTCAAAAAGCAGCAAGAAACATTGACTTCACTTTTTTTTACTCCAAAAATGAAAACGCAACGTGAGAATATTGATGAAAAACACCTTATTGTATATTCTATAAGTCCTGGGTCCTCTCACTTTATATGTAAGTGTAAGCAAGTGGTGAATATTTCAATAACCAAGTGAAAGGAAAAATAACACAAATTTTTCACTTCTAAAGAAATACACCTAATAATCAAATATAATACGTGGCCACATCCCATGTCACATCTCATAAAATACTATTTGTATCGTACAGAATTGTCTAAATGACTTGAATTCAATTATCGCCTCAATGTGAGAAAAACATTACAAATTCACTGTTAATACTAGAAAAATCTGGAGAAATATATAAATACTTTATTTTATGTTCACAGGTTTTCCAGATCTTTCAAGGCAGGAGAGAGCAATCTGCTATCCCTTAGACTGTAACTCTCGTTGTTTCCCACGTGGAGGGTATTGCTCCTATAACATCTGTTATTGTCGATAATTAGCCTCAGAAAGTAGTTTATTCACATAACCGAAGTGATTAGAATTATTTCAAAATTGTATATTCATTTTTTTGTTGTATTATTTGAAGTTGTAATGCCACTATATTTGGAATCCTCAATAAAAAAAATACTTTGAATATCTTTGTGTCCTCACCAAAATTTATGCCGAACATGAGACGCAATACGATGAGTGTCTTACTCCGAAATATCCATGTCCGCCATTGAGGATGACACTGTTATATGTTTTATACACTACATTGTGTAGCGATCCTGTTTATATAGAATCCAGTGAAGACTGCCCATGGTTCTATTGTAGAAAGCTGTCTTTATCAAATTTCTTTTGCACTTCTTCGATGATTACCGATTTTAATGGCAGCTCTCAGTCATGCGTAGAGCGTGACAGTTCTACGATTTCTCTCATTGATATCTCATTTTGGCGTTCAGATTTTCGTCTCCGGATAACTTCTCCTAATAGATGATCTGTAATGCTTCCTCAAAGAATTTCGAGAAAATGCCTCAAGTTGATTGTGAAAATCTTAAAATGTTATGAGTGACGGAATAAGTGAAACTGGTGATCGATTTGGAGGGACATCCTTCTTGTAAATTGTAGACAGTCTGTACAGTTGAGGACTCTTGTTGTGGTTTGTATGTCAATGATGGTATCTCACCATCTAAAAGTGTATATCTCATAAATCTATAGTGAGATACCTTCCTTTCTAATATCTGATGGATATAAGCCAACAATTTAATGTGCTGCAAATTATACGTTGAGACGGATGTCACATACGCTCACTTTGGCTCGTCTGTGTTGACTTATAATAGACAATGTATTTCAACAAAGTCATACCGCATTTAGATGCATCAACTCAATTTTGACGCCTGTTGACGGTATGGACGAGATCTCAGCCATGTGAATTTATAATTACACAGACAACACCACACCGCGCAGCTACAATAGAGATACATTATCCAGGTATGTGTGTGATGCAGACGAAAGTGATAAGTAGCCAAAAAATCAGATTTCACCTCTTCCAGATTTCTTTTGAATTGAGCGGTAAAATTTCAACTAATTCACACAAAACAAACATTCAGGCAGATAGACACGGCGAGAAACCTCATAATATTTAGTGACGAAGAATTTTATGATAATTGTTTTGGTTGGTTAATTCCAGTGAGAATAAAGAATATTACAACCTTTTTTTGAAAAATATAAGTTGTTCCATAAATAATTAGGTAAGGCGATGAGATACACATTTTCAACTACCAACTCATATCACTCACTACGCACCTAAACAAAGAATACGAAAAGATCATAAAAAAAGATAACATCGTATGTCTTAAAATATAATATTATATCTGACCGTCAATTTGGGTCTCGTGAACAATTATCCACCCAAGAAGCAATCTTAGCTCTCACTTCAGAAATACAATCTGCTCTTAATGAGAATAAACCGTGCCTATGCGTTTTCATTGACTTGTCGAAAGCATTCGACACAGTTGACTACAACCTTTTACTGAAAGCAGTAGGAGATATTGGTATAAGAGGTGATGCTCTGAACTTGTTCAAAAGCTTTTTCAACAACAGACTTCTGTGTGTTAAAAGGTACAGTTCTGGGGCCAATTTTGTTCAACATATATGTTGATGGACTATATTCCATCAGGAGCAGAGGTAAAATATTGGGCTTCACAGATGATACAGCCATTTTTTACAAGGCAAATAGCTGGGAGCAACTGGAACATGTAGTTAAATCGGATCTGGTTTTGATTAAAATTGGCTCGAACATCGATAATTGACAGTGAATCTGGAAAAAACTCACTATAAACCTTTCAGTTGCAATAATTGCAGCATATCTTTTTTCACAACTGAAAATTGATCATTATGTAATGGGTACTTTCCGAAGTACTTGAAGTAAATAGGAGGAGGACGGTATATTTGTCATAAGTTGTATTGCATACTTTTTCATTTCAAATTTCTGGTAAAAATATTGACGAACTTTAACCTAAAAATTCTGTAGCGAGTCACCTGAGCTAGGGAATTGCTTGTTGGGGAGGAACCTAGCATACGCTCCTTCGCCCTCTTGGAGTGCTCCAAAACAGGTTCCTAAATCAATATTGTCCAAACCGTCTTATTATTCTACTGAAACTCTGTTCAACGAAGCAAAAGTTTTTGATATTCGCTAGCACTTTTATTATAATATTGTCATCCACTACCATAAGACCAGAAATTTCGTACTACTGACTCACTTGCACAACACCCACAGAAAAAATGATCATGTTATTCCCCAGACACAAAAATCAATTTTACAACACTCTTATACTTGCCTGGCTCAGAAACTGTATAATACTATTCCTGAGGAGATTCGTACTTTCCGAATGATTCACTTGTTTGAAAAAAAAATGGACGATTCATTCTTTCCCAACCTAGGATAGTAGTTTATGATTTTTTTGACAGAAAAAATACTTGAATTCAATATACATGATTAGGTACTATCATTTCAATTAGGAAACTACACACTACATCGTTTTATTTATATTATATATTTTATTGTGTTCCACTTATTGTGCCATTTTTTTTAACTAGTACATAGGTATGTATTATTCTTTCCATTTATTTAAAAGTTTTACTTTCATTTACATTGTATTTTACGTTGTGTAACTGAAATTGCCACTGACGATAGTTATATCTTGAACTCTTAAATATCCTTTTTACCATCATTAATGTTATAGGTTTAACTTTATATCTAGGTACATATTATACCTGTGTTTCAATAAATTCTTGAAATTGTATTGTTCCTGTTATACGAAGCAAGTGCTTTTGCACTTATCGTCATTTTCTTTATTGAACTATTATTATTATTATATTGTGTGAAGCTTCTCAAATTAATGAATAAAGTTATTATAATTATTATCATTATTGCATTTTGTCATTAGGATTATTGTCATTCTTGACACTATTTTATTTTTTAAATAAAAAAATATTCATCTAATTTCTGGTGTTGAGTACTATAAATCTGTCAGAAAAGATAAGAAATTGGACTTCTCAGAAAATATGCATTGATTATTTGCATCAAGTTATAGTAATTGTGTAGGTTATCTCGAAGAGTAAATAACATGTTGACGATATACTTTTTCTTTTTTGGAAAGTTGATTCCAGTATAAATGCGATAGAAACTACAATTACATTCAGTTCAAACAATCATGTTGTCCTTCAACTTTTTCAACTTGAAACTGATAATATTCATTTTAGTCTTTTTCTTCTGCATTCTAACTGTCACAGGTAATTTTTTTGATTTTGTTACATTCAAAATATTTCCAATGACAATTCAAACAGCTTGGAGACAGAAATTCATAAATATTAGTTAATAATTTAGTTTATATAGTGTTCTTTATGTTTACCTGTTATAAGTAGGCAATTGAATAAATTCGGTAAAATTTTTCATTCTGCTTGTTCTTGGATTAAATTCACCATCGAACATAAATGAAACATTTTTTTTGTCTAACTATCAGTTAAAATAATGATAATCATGATTTCAAAATTTTCCATAAACCATTATTAGTTATGCCTAATTTTTTGCATATTCCTATCGTCATAAAGTACCGGCATTGATGTAAATGTTTAGTGAGGAATCTTAAACGAGAACTCAATTGAAAGAATCACCGATTATTGAGTCTATCTCTCTCTCTAAATTAATAGACGTTGCTTCCTACTCGGGCGCATTTGTCCAGGCTCCTCCTATCTATTTGACAGAAACTTCGTCGGGAGGGCGCAGCGGTCTTGCTCGAAGCAATGCTGCCACCCCTTTTTTTATTGTCGCCTCCTGCTCAGGAGACATTATTTTTACATATATTGATTGGGTCGCCTCTTCTCCGAGAGACCTTCGGATTTTTAAATTCACATATATGGCCCCTTTACGTGGTTATCCGAACCACCCCGGCCTGGATACCGGCGTGAATAAAGGGGCCCTTAAACTTCACTTTTTTAAAAACTCTCACACATTTCAGTGATTATTCAATAGACTAGCACAACACAAAACGGAGCCCCACGATAGCACATGGCATCCGTGTCCCTTCTTTGTGGACAGACGTTATCAGCTCGTCCGTCCGCTACCACGGCCATCACGAGACTCGATAATTGAGTCCATTCTTTCTGAACAAACAGCAAAAACAAAATATAAATCAACAAGGGTAGGAAAACGTCAAAACCACTGTACGATTTTGATACATCTAGCAAACATATCGCTCTTTTTTTAAAAATACGTTTATGTATCTTACATAACACGTGATTCAAACAAAATCATCGAAGACTAAATACAAAACTTCAAAGTAGAACAGATTTGATAGTTGAAAATTAACATTCAACCATGCCCGGGAAATATAAAGTTATTCCAATTTTAATGAGCTTTGCTACAGAGCTTTCATTCTGTTAGTATTTAACGAACCATACATACTCATTGAAAATATTTGTATTCCTTTTTGGCAGTATCAAGAATAAACAATTGACTCTCAGAAACAGAACTTAACAATACGATTACCAGAATATAATTTTACTGAATTTTCATGTGGGGAAACATATTATTCAATATGCAACAGGGTATTTTGCTATATTTGGGTGTCACACAATCCAAAATTTGAAAATAAACAAATCTGAATAAATAGAGGACTTGCTGAAGTAACAAAAAAGGAATCCTAAAAATTTCCGAGGGTCTTTGATGATAATATTTGTTGCACTCCATTTCATGTTACTGATTTATTCGGCCGTTACTTGATGAAGATCCATAGTTATTTCACAAATGATACCTAACGATTAAATCTTCACAAACGTCATTTAAAAAAAAATATCACGACATGTTTCGCTATCACAGTAACTTCTCTTTTGTAGTGAATCACAATAAAACAACAAAAGTTCCGTCCGTTTTTATGAGTCTACTTCAAACTGTAATATCTTAGTGAATACTCATTCAATTCATTCGAAAGAAGCGGCATTTGAATCATTACCCTTTTTCCAACGTAATAAATGTCAATTTATTCCATTTGCATGAAAATTGTGTGCATGGAATTCGATTAAGGTAACGAAGACCGTTTTTACCTGGTCCTGATTGGCGAAGGTTCTACCGGTGAGAAAGTTATCGAAGTGCTTGAAAAGTAGTCGGTAGTGATCTGGAAAACATGATGGCTGAAGCAAACCTTCATTCATTCAAATCATTCAAATTGTGGAGCACCTACTTTTCGAGCACTTTGACGATTCTAGTTTGTTTCAAGCAATCAAAAACTCCATGGGAGCTGACGCTCAGTTCTTTCGTCATTCCACGCTCCTTTATTGATGGGTCAATCACCACTAGGATTCTCAAATCTTCGTCCTGGATTACTTCAACCACTTCGGGGCTCATCTTCAAGGCTAAAATCTCCGGAATGGAATTTCGCAAACCATCGTCAAACAGTGCATTCATTCAAACTATCTATTATTGCCAAATGGTAGCGCTTTGGTTCAATTTGAATTCGAAGAGAAAAACTGGCCAAAAATAGATTAACAACCTCATAAAGTTGAAAAAATGCAAAAAAAATAGAATTTTGAAAAAATGAACAGCATCAATGTATGGAGCACAAAATTCTCTATTGATTAATATACACCACGATACAATACTGGATTCTACACAATTGCATATGCAGATGACTTAGTTATCTTGCAAACCGGCAAATTTGTGAACACACTGTGCGATAGAACGCAGGATGGGCTCAAATCAATAGAAACTGGTGTAATTAACACTCACTGTCGATCAATCCCAAGAAGACTGAGATGGTCCTTTTCACCAGAAAAAGCAGTTTATCAGGCTTAAAACCTCTCAAAATCTTCAAAAGCAGATTAAACTTTTCTGAAGAGGTGAAATACCTTGGTACTATCCTCGACAGGAAGCTAACATGGAACTCTCACCTACAGAGTAGAGCAAAAAGAGCATTATGTGGCCTATGAGCAATGTCGAAGGACAGTGGGAAGCGCATAGGGTCTTTCACCCCGTGTGGTCACCTGGATCTACACTGCAATAATAAAACCTATGTTAACGTACGGAGCCATTGCATGGGAACCGAAAGTTCTACAAGCAACGGCCATCCAAATATTATATCAAATACAATGACTGGCTTGTTTAAACATCACAGAACAACACCAACTGCGGTAATTAAATTAATTACGGGTCTGACCCCTCTGAACCTGTACTTTAAGGAGATTGCCTTAATGGCCATGTTACGATTGCACATGGCTGGTGTAAACCTCGAAGTAGGAATGGGTCAATTGAGACTAAGCCTATGGCGAGAAGCGCTTATTGCGCAACCTCTGCTGCAGGCAACCAGTCATGCAATTGAACCCAGGTTTGTGTTCAATAAACCCTACAAAATACAAATAAAACAGAACACAGAGGCATATGCTACAAATGAAATACGCATATATACAGACGGCTCAAAAACCAAAGAAGGCTCAGGATGTGGAGTGTAGGTACTCCAGATCACTAAGCCTAAGGATTAAGTGGGGAATGAGAAAACATACCAGCGTGGTCCAAACAAAACTGGCTGGTATCTCAATCGCCACAAAAGAAATAACCGGGAAAGGAATCTCTGGCAAAAACATAACAACCTACACTGACAGCAGACAAGCCGTATTAGCCTTTTACAGGCAACGTGTTATTTCAGGGCTAGTACTAGAGTGCCACCAAGATTTAGCCAAAGCCTCGGTAGATTATAACATTATCCTGGGGTGGGTTAAAGGACACGACAGGAGTAAAGGTAATCGCATTGCCGACTCTTCAGCTAAGGAAGCGGCTGGACTAAGAATTTTAGGATCCAGTGGCACCTACGGCCTGATGACTTCGACAATTGCGGAACTAGCTCAATCCCACCCACGCTCAATCCCTAAAGAGATGGGATGGGATTGAAGGATGTAATCTTGCCAGGATCACCATGGGCGACCCTGGGAAGCTGGCGTCGAAGAAATATCTGGCAATGACCAGGAAAAATTTACGCTCAACAGTAAGATTTCTGACTGGCCACTGTCAACTAAGGAAACACCTCCATAAAGTCTTTTTAGATATCTCAAACTGATGAGTATTTGTATTATCAGTCAAGAATATATGTCAAAAGTTCCAAAAAAAAAGGAAAGTCCCAAGAAAATAGGTCTACATTTTTTAAAATTACTCAAAATGTTATATCAAATAAAGAATAATTTCAAACAATCATTGGGAAAAATACTGTCCTGGAAAGGACAGGATGGACGATGACCCATGAGGACAACTCCTCGGAAGGATGTACAATGAGTCACATGTGGCCTAAGTGCTGTAGGCCTACACTCACCCTCACTACTCTATATATACAGATACAGTAGAATGAATATTTCTTGAGATATGGAGTTACAAAGACAGATGATATAAAAACGGACATAATATAAAAATGGACGAGAGAAAAACTACAAATTCTTGTCATTCATTGTTTATACCAGGAAAGTCTCAAAAAGAAACAAGTAGTAATAATGATATCACTTTATTTTCACAGGTTTTCCAGGCATATCAAGACAGAAGAGAGCATTCTGCTATTTTTCAGACTGTAACTTTCGTTGCTACCCAAATGGAGGATATTGCTCCAATAAGATCTGCTATTGCCGATAATAAGCTTTCGAAAATGGTTAATTGACATGTTAGTATATAACGAACGAATCTAACGCATCATGAATTATTTTATTGATTTCATCTTAATTTGATATTGTATCTCTGAGTTGTATCATTTGTTGTAATGAACTGAAAAATGACTTCCATTCCAACTAGCTCTATATTAGGCACCTGTGATGAAAACAATATTTTGACCATTTTCGAAGTATAATAGACTCACCAAGTCTACGGTCAAATAAAACTAGCGTCTCGTAATTTTTTACTTCAATAGTGAGAAAACAAACCTGATCATTGTGATACCCGGAGGGCTGCAAGCCAGCCCCTAAGCATTCTGAACAAAAACAATCGTTTCAATCATATTCACAGATTCAGTAATCTCAAATTAGCATATACAGTGCATACCAGTTGAAATGAGCCGTCTTGATATTGAGACTGTAAAAAATTCTGCATCCAACCCCAATTATTTTAATTGATTAATTATATGTTGGTTATCATTCCGACAAATGAATGAACAATAACCCGTCTTTAGAATATGTTCATAAAAATGATTGTACCCACTATGCTTTCGTTATTAAGTTTAAATATACATATAATTTCTAAATGAAAAAATTACGATGTTTTCAGGTCTTGGAATTATGTATTACTTTTAGAAAACATATTGTTTGAAATAAAAAACATTTTGATTTTCTACTTTTTTATTAACATTCGAAGACAATATGAAATTTAAAATGTAAATGAAGAATGTCATCATTTTTTCATCACTTATACTATTCTGTTTTCTTATTATTGAATTCTATATCAATATTTTCAACTCCTGTTGTTTAATAAAAAAAATTATTGGAAAATATTGTACATAGAATGTTTTATATAATTTTTAATAATTTTCTATTGGAAAGTGACATGCCTGTTTTTGAAATATTTTCCGTATTGAAAAAAGTGTAGCGCGAAAAATTTATCTATAAAAAATGTTTATTTTGTAAACAAGTAGAAGAAAATATTTTTTCAGTAATTTGAAAAAACGTTATGATTTAGAGAAAATGATTTTTCGAATATTTAACGATAAAGCATCAGACAAGTTTTTTTGAATCATAAAAAAAAGAAAATCAAAAAAGTTAATAATTCCAATATTACGTGGTTATCAATTCAACTTGCAAGTAGTGAATACTAACTAATCAACACGAGCTTAGTTAATTGAAAAACTTGTGGTCAAAAATTGATGGATTATTTGTCTCAATAATCAATCAATTGAATTTTTTGTCAAATTTTGGAATCAGTTAATACACTCTCCCTTTCAAACCTAATTTTCTCCTCGCAATGAATAATATAAATATTGCCGGAACAGTTGGGAAGATTTCAAGTTCATTTTTTAGTAAATGTCCTGCTCTTTGAAATTTCTGTGATATTTCGAATACGTTTTGAGATATTTCCAAAAAACCAAACCACTTTTTTCACTCAATTGTTTATGAGTAATCTGGATGCTAAATATTTGATAAAAAAAATCAAATGGTGTGGCATCATTCAGTGCAGAGAGGGCTATAACTTTCATTTTTCGAATAGAAAAGGGGAACTTTTTCCTTATATCTACACAAACGACATTTACTATCTTGAATTTGGAAAACCGGTTGTGGTATTTCAAATTATCGATGTATGAAATGCAGACTAGGAAAAATTATAATTCGTAACATTGCAACCAAAAGAGCAACCAAAAACTGAAACAGCTCCAAAATCAATAACTAATCACAGGTAACACAAAGTTTATAACATGTGAGAGAAAAAAAATTGAATGAATTGTATTCAGGATAAAATTGAACCAAAGTATTTGACAAAAAAGTGCATTTTTGCTTTTAATCCGATTTAAGAGAATTTTTCATGATCAACTATAAATATAAGAATGTACAAGATGATATTCTAATAACAGTAATATTGTGTTAGCTTGACAGCTGTCACTGTGGGTACTGGGAATGTGCTTCATTTCATTTCGATTTTTCAAAAATGGTTCGAGTCATAAGATATTTACAGTAAAACAGAAGCAATATTTCAAAAAATTGATGGATGTAGCGGCTACTACGTGGTAAGAGATCATCATGAAAAATGAGAAATTGTATTTGTAACTAACGTTACTGCAGTTTCGTCCTATAAGGACATTTTCAAACGAATACAATAAACACTGTATTCGTTTGAAAATATCCTTATAGAATGAAACGGCAGTAACGTTAGTTACAAATACAAGTGGCGAATAAAATAAATAAAAAAAATTATGTTATGTTGAAAAAAAAGATAATAATGAGGTAAATAAACTAATAAATACTAAAAAAGAATTCGGAAGGTCCTAGGTAACAGTCATCACACTACACCCTCCAGCAATCTACGGTATCGATCAAATGAAAAAATAATATAATCGTTGGACGAAGCGTAACCTGAGTAAATGTGTAGATACTACGCCCAACTTTTTTTTATCTGATTAATACCGTAGATTGCTGAGGGTAGTGGTGTGATGACTGCTACCTAGGACCTTACGAATTATTTTTTAGTTTTCAATACATTATCTAAATCATTATTATTTTAATGAAACCGTTTAACTCAAAAAAAATTTATCTATTTTATTTTCAAGTTCTCAGTTTCTAATTTTGTTACTCAATTCTTCTCATTCTTCGCCATTTTGTAGCTGCGACCATCTTGAATTTGCATCTTTTCCAAAGTGTCCTACTATTCTAATAGTCAAGTCCTGTCATTTGATATCCATATTGATGTTATTGTGAAAAAATATGTAATTCGGCATTTTGTGACTGCTGCCATCTTGTATTTCTATCTTTTCCAAAGTGGCCTAATATTCTAATAGTCAAGCCCTGTCATTTGATACCCATATTGGTAAATTTCAATAGTTCAGACTTCCATTGTATGATATTATATAAAATGATTTGAAATCCCTGAAAGAACTAATAAAAAAACCAATTGAAGATGAATAGCTAGAAATAACAAATATATCAAGCAAAAAAAACCTGAAATGAAATAATAGTGAAATAAAATACAAGTAAAAAAGTAGAACAATTCAACAATCAAATTTGCTCAATATAATTGTTATTTTCAGCTATTCATCTTTGATTTTTTTTATTAGTTCTTTCAGGGATTTCACATAATTTTATATGGTATCAGACAATGTAAGTTCGAACTAATGAAATACATCATGAAACATTGTCAATCACCTTCAAACAAACACCCATATTGGTAGTTGTGAAACACTATATAATCCGCTATCTTGGATTTATAATTATTACATTGTATTATCATCAAAAGTGAATGTTTACACCAAATTTCATATCAATCTGTCAACAGGTAGGAGGTCAAACATTGATTACGTACTAAATTTGACCCAAACAAATAAACAAACAAAGAGGGCAAGCTGATTGAAACTGTTAAAAAACGCACAGTTTTATTTCTCGTTTTTCAAGAAGCAATCTTTATTTACTCCGAATAGAAATCGTTGCATCTGTTATAAATAAGCCTTTGCAGAAACATTCCAAAATGTTTGGAATTAGTTCCATAAAAGACTATTTCATCGTCAGGGGGTTTAAGGAGAACGTTTCGAAAGTTTACTCAAATGCTTTTTCATGTATTGATTAAATGATAATGTGGTTAAAATTTCTAGTCCCAAATTCAAACATCAATAACTCCGCAACCGAATATCGAAATTTAATAAGTTGAGATCATGGTATAGATCACTTGGAAATACCTTCCTTTAGAAATGTCACAAAACCAAACTTTCTATTCGAAAAAGTGTTAACAACATGAAAACCAGATTATAGGTGTTGCAGTGGCACAAAAAAGCCGGCCTCAAAAAGTTTTGAGCGTATCGTAATAAGATTATTTGACTTTTATTTCAATACCCTCATATTGGATACAATGCAAAAATACTATCGTCTGATGTATAGATATAGATCTAACATTTCCAATGATGATACGTTAGTTTATTCATATTAGGAAAACTGTGAAGAAATAAAATCTCTAATAATTTATGAAGCTAACTAAATCATCAAAAGCCTTCCAATGACTATAACACTGGTCAACAGTGGTTTTCTTGCCCCTGATATAAGAATTGTTTCAAGTACCTTCACTATGGATGGTTTTGAAAAATCGGCTATATTCATATTTTTTTATCAGTAAAAATGAGAACGATATAACAAGTGTTTTCTCAAATATTAACTATTTATTGAATATTGATATCGAAAGTTTTATTTCAATATTTAATTGACATTCGTAAGATTTGAAAATGGGAAAAAATCATAAAATTCATTGAAAATGCCTGTTAGTAGTTTTATTGTTTTATTTTCTGGAGAGAATTTTTTAACGACCAGCAGCAATCTGCCATCATGTAAAAATGCCATATACTCTGATACCTTCCTTCCATCACTTTCAGATCCTAGTGGGAGCGGTCTTCTTGTTCCTCACTATAATTTCCAGATTCTCAGAAAATCTATCCAGATGAGTGTGGAGAAAGTGTTACTCATATTCGCTCCTAAAATGTTAAAGCTTTTCAACATTTTTTGCACAATTTTCCTATAATTTGGTGCTTTTTGAAAAATGTTCTACCACCAACACAAAAATTCCCCAAGATTCACTTTTTTACCATCAATTTCCGTATTTGAAGGGCATCAAATATTCCAGCTTTCAATTTTTCCATACTTATCTTAGGAAATATCTTACAGATGTTTTCGAAGGCATTCTTCTTCCTTGTCCAATGCTTCGACAAATTGCTTCATCATACCTAATTCGATCTACAGGATGTAACATAAGTACATTAAAATATTAAAGTAACGTTTTCCTGAGACAATTTTAAGAAAAAATGTCTATATAAACTTGTGTCCGGGAATGCTTCGTTTCAGAGACAGCGTACGCAGCGCCCTTCAGATAATACATCAAAATTAATACAAATTTATGATTTTCCACGTCAAAAAATCCCGGGTACCAAATTTTGCGAAAAAATACAATTTCAACACCCTGTATCTCCGGACACACGTTTATACGGAATTTTTTCAAATTGTCTCAGGAATAAGTCACTTGAATATTTTAATGTATTTATGTTACACCCTGTATAGTGGCGGAAGTATGACCTTTTTTCTACTTAACAGTGGCTCATTTATCATTTTGGCTCCACCAACAAATAATGATTCAAGAATAATAATAATAATGAATAAGAGGACCACTCATCTTCTTCCTAGTGAACTTGCTTTGCTCTATTATCCCACATACAAATAAATGAAGCAAGGCTATTTTGTGTATCCACTTTGCTGACCAAGTCAAAAGTTAACCATTTGAAAATCAACGCAATTCGGACATTGTGTTCATCATTCCTAATGTTTTGCAGAATAAAGTTAATATTTTGATATTCTTCTTTGAGTTTTGTTCAATGAGCAATTGGTATTGATGCAAATTCATTTTCACCGTGAATTCACAAAACAACCTATTTGCAGCTAAGAGCTATCAATCAGTAGATTAATATTTCATCAAAACTATGTCAGTTTAATCTTCCTCTTGAAGACGATCACTTGGTGTTCGAAATACGTGTCGTGTTCTGTGTGTTGTACTAGTGACATTTGGTAACAATATCTGTGATTTTTTTCAGTCGCGAAGCCAACAGTTCAGATGCTTATTTTGATAAATTCAGATCTCGTATTGAATAGCTAAGCTTATTTCAATGAAACAACTTGTTAGTAGTCATACAAACACCACAAATCTAACAAAATACAAGTACCTACATCACCATTATCTTTGCAATTTCTTCGCGATGAACTCATATTTCTATAACAAAAAAGTGTATTAGAATCATAATTCAACAAATAAAACAAAGTATCAACCTCACATTAGCAACTTACCCGAAAGTAGACGTTTTTGAACATTTACTCACAGTGAGGGTGATGAGGGCGGAAAGAGAGGTCACGTTAAATGTCGAGGCGCCAAATCAATGCGCAGAAACCTAATTTTACCAATATAGAAGCACTTCATAATAATTCGTGTTCTGAAACACCGTTTTCACCTCTTTGTAGGTGGAATTTCATAAACACCTTCATAAAGCTCACCTCAGTGGTGAAAGGTGCAAGTGAAACGAATTTGATTTTTCTATGGCTGGGAGTTGATGAATGAGATGTTTCCAATGTGAAAAAGAATAAATAATACTACCTTGGATGAGCTCGATTTGGCCCAAAGCTCAGCTCATTTTGGCATGAAGTTCGGCTCCATTTTAAGACATTACCCAAATTAGAGTTCGCATAAACACCTGGGGATGTTATTTCACTCCTCTATGAGCGCAACATCAAGTTCTTTTTTGTTCGTAGGTGGTCTTTCGCGACACCTCAGCATCAGGGGAGCATGTTTGATCGTTACTTATCACGGATACATAGATTAAATGCAATGCTTCATAAAATAAAGCGAATCGTGATATCAACGATATTGAAGAAACAATGTATAGATAATGAATCAGCTTACATGAAGGAATGTTTAGAGTTTCACCCAAAAGTTTTATTCAAACACAGGGTATATTAAACCTAGATAATATACTTTTTGTTTTCCCTTGTATGAAATGGGCCTTATTATCGAATCCTTTGATGTGAAATGAACAAAATGCTCACAACTTTTCAAAGAAGTTGTCAGAATGTATTATCAATTCAAGGTGGCCCTATTTCATGCACCTGATTGCTTACCACAAATAAAATATCAGCCGGGCCACCACAGAAATAATTTTGTGTTGTCAGCGAACCAAAAACCAGAAGGAAAAAAAAGCACTTCGTCATTGAAGAGTTAACTTCAGCCATTCATTCGAAGTTGCAATATATAGGAAAGCTGGACAGATAGTTCCAATATAATGAAAGGTTGAGCAGAATCTCCCACACCTTAAAAAAAATCTGAACAAGTGCTAACTGGTAATCACAATGAGCAAAGTCAGCTAAAGGTTTAACATTGAAAATTGTGAATTGAAAAGGATCAACAATAAAGCTGCGCCTCATTTGATGTTCCTAAAGCTGGATTTCGAAACACCAATGACTATAATACGAGTAGAAAATTTTTATAGGCTACAAACTCTCAGCAGCATTATTGGAAATATATACTTGCCATGTGTGTCGCCTGAAAATGTTTCTTGAAGTTGTAACAGGTGGTCACAAAATAGACACTGGAAAACTCGGGTCATTTTGTTCAGACTCAACTAAAATATAAGTAGAACTCCTTGCCATCCAATTATACCTACTCCTCACAAAATATTATTACGCGTAGTAAAATTATAATAAAGTTCAGTAGAGAAGCTTGAAATCACATTTTCATATATAGACTACTATTGGGCTCTTACCTCAGTATAACTGGTATGAAACCTTCTTCACCAAAAAAATAAAACGTTTCCTAAAAAAACTGTCAAAATATTTTTGCCCACTGAAGTGAAGAATGAAGTTGATTCATTTAATGATCAGGACCTTGTGAACGTGCCTTCAGATGAATGATATGAATAATAATATGCTTGAATTGAAAGCGAATATATCTTTAGGAAAGAACAATTTTTGGGAAAAAGTTCTTTTTTTTAAATTGATTGCCTTCTTTCTTCCTTTGGAATATTTCCATATTTTCTGTATCAAGATGGAGAAGTACAGAAAGCCAAATCATTTCTTTCTGAAAAAAATGTATGCTCTTTTTATAGAACCAGTAATTTTTTTCCTTCTAAACATTAAATAAATATGGTTTTCCAATATCTTATATCTATGGTATTTTGAATAATCTATTCACACCATTATGAGTTACTTCAGATCATAAAATAATATTGTCCGCACATGGCAAATTCGCACATGTACTGCTCAGAAAGTTGTGATGACGACTCTCACTACGAAGGCGGCATATATGGCGTCAAAAGACTCCAATATCAAAGATAAATTGATTATATTTGAAGATATTTTTGAGTAATGCCTGCACTAGATACTTCAAATTATCTTTCATAAATTATTTATTTTCTTTTCACAACAAATGAATGATTAAGGATAAGCGACTTTTATATAATTCAATATTCGTCAGATAATTAGTTGTTTTACATAAACTCTTCGTTCTTATCTGAAAAAAATACAATTTTTGCAAGGAGTTTTCATTGTTATCTGTTTTTTCTCTTCTTTTCAGTTCACTTTAATTTTTTTGGTTGCTCTCGAAAAGGTAGAACAGCAAAAAATAGATATTTTCTCACCTAATACTCAGATGTGTATATCTTCAATTCAATATTGACAAAATGACACATCCTTCCCTAGAAACAATTGAGCTCATTTTAAGGACGTGAAATCCATTGCATTATAATCATCATATTTTCCAGATAAGAATAAACATCAGTTAAGTTTGTCAACAAACCTTCGAACTATTTTTCAACATTAATCCCAGTGGAGATATAAAATTTTATAAAAATAATAACAGAATAATTATAATGAGGAACATTTTTATGGATGAGACAGGAATAGTTTTCACGGTTCCACTGCACTGGGGAGTGTTGCTCTAGTTCTGGTGTGTGGACAAAGTGTTTTTCTGAGATTCATAACATAACAGATATATATCCCATTTACAACTGTATATATATACCAGAGGTTTCAATTCTTTTTTAACATTTTCTTCCTCAATTTTTTGTCGAAGAAAGTTTTGCAGAGATTTGTATGATCCGACGATAGCATTCTTCAAACTACTGCTCAATGCAGAAAACCACAAAATGATTTTGAGATAAGAAACAGTCTTCCGTACCTAACTTTGTTTTTCTAGAGTACAATTAGTCGATGGATTAAACAACCTTGGATTTTCCTTTCTATTGAAGTTAAACCAGTGTTTCTGAATTTCTGTTTCTCTCTGTATACTTTTGGACAGTAATACTGACGCATCTGACCCTGAGAATCTCTCTGAGTCTAAAAAATACCTTCAGAGAGAATCGATTCAGACTATCAAGGTTGCAAGTGATGTTCGCGTCTCCAATTAGGCGGATGCTTTTTTTCTGGATGGGATCCAAGAGCTTCAGGGTATACTTAAGGGCGGAGCTCCATATATGAGAACAATACTCCAAAGAAGGTCGGAGCTGATATTAATAAAACATCAAAAGTTGCTGAGGTAATACACTTTTCTAGTTCGGAAAAGTGTTCCGAGCTTTTGAGAAGCGACTTTTGTAACGTTTTCGTTTTCACTCACTGCGTATATTTTTGTTTTGAAGTGATCAATTTTACACCCTGTATATTGCTCCAGTTTAGGAACTGCAAAACATAGTAATATATTCACCAACTAGTTTTCCTAAACCACCCAATCTGATAAAACGTATCAACCTACTTCCTATGTACACATGTACAGTGTCCACGCCCATGTAAATGAACATAAATGTTGTATATAATTATTGGAATAATCTTGAGCTGACTCGTTCAGCGTTTATTTTGAAAGCCGTATATTGGTAAATTATCAAGGAGCACCTATACACTCGCAAATGATATTCTGTGTTACCTTTCCGCATTCCATCTTTCTTTTCTTCCAATAAACTGTTAGACTTCTTTTAGTTCCGATAGTCTCTAGTGTGTGAACTCTATGGAGATCCCACAAATTTCACAGAATTATTACTGAGAACGACAAGCAGTCGACAAAGTGAATTCAGATAGGAACGGACACACTTCCAAAATTGAAGATCGTCTCTTTCAGTTGTATAGCCAATTGCATATGCAGGAAATTTTCTGTGAAGATTCCTGCACTGATGCCTGTCGGATATAATCCAACGCCCTTCGTGGTATTAGCCAGAAGAGTAGTTGTTTTCTGATAGGCGTCAGTCCATTCAACCTACTGTGTAGGTATATTCGAGACTGGCTTGAACGCTTGAAGTTCATTTCTTTAGATCTAAAAATGTACTCGAATATTCTTATAGGGTTTTTCTTTCCTACGAAAACTTTTCTCAACCTAATCCAGCATTCCGAAGGTTTGTAAACGTTAACCGGGGCCACAAGGGTGTTCCTATTCACTGATTCGGCTCCATTTATCCATTTGGATGTCCTCTTTGACTCAAAAAGAGAGGTATTTCCTACTATAGTACGGATTTGCCAATTCCTATCGAATGACAAGACGAAAAGAAAAATACAACCACTCCTCCGTTTTTACTGCTTGAGGACCTGATGTGGCCAGTTAGTTATAGATAATAAAGTTCTTTCAGTATTATAGTTTTGATTTAATATTTAAGTTCTCACATTCATTATTTAACTGTTTATATTCAACCATTCAAACCATATTCATCAATATTCAAGTTCTTTTGAGGTAATATAACTCACAAAAACATTTTATTTCCCAATAGGAAAAATTCATGAATTTTGCCCTGAGTGCACAGTTTTTCTTATATATGTATATATACTGGTATCAACAAGTTATTCGTCAAGTAGGCTTAAGAAGGTTCAATATATATGATCGTATGCTTTGATATAATCTTTATCTTATTAAATAG